>UZAF01018258.1:0-35164 GCA_900617895.1 Haemonchus placei | reverse complement strand
CTTCTCTATGGTGCAGATGTACTGCTCCCAATCCTCCTCTGTTTCTATCCCTCTCATGTGCAAAACCTTGAATATTCCCTGTTTGATCACGGTTGTGATCTTGCAATTACATGCCAACATCTCCACTTCTTCGCAGATCTTATCCACTTCTCGCCTCACTATATCCGCATGTCTCTCTTTGTACCGACCGGAAACCTTATGTTCTCTCACCTCCTCGTTTACGACCCGTGGTACTTGTTTCAAAAGACCGCCTATCCTCTTCAATTCCTTACTTATCATTTCAAGTGGGAAGGCGAATTCATCTGAACTCACTCCAGGTTCCTGAAGAAATTCCTCGACGCCTTCTTCCATATTGACCTCGTCTTCGTCTCGGCCCACCATTTTTAGTAACTTCAGTTAGTAACTGTAACGACCTGCAGTTACTTATCTTTACTATTAACTCAGCGGACGCGAATACACACGACGTCACTACAACGTGGTTGAATGTCCACGATCGATTGATCCCTTGGGCAATCTGTTACAGCCCCTGTGATTCACCTGTCTTTGGATCAATCGATCGTTACTTACAGCCTTGGCTCGCCCTGTACCACGAGCCAAGCTGTCTCCACTAACAGTTTTGGGTCGCCCTGTATCACGAGCCCAAGCTTGCTGCTTCCCTCGGCTTGATCTCCGTAATCAAACCCTGTAGTACTGTTTACTGTTTACGCACGCTTAGTTTGGTTCGGCCCCCATGTGGGGTTTATGGTGTCCCCCCTCCTAACGTGCTTGGTAAACAGTACAACAGTTCGGGTTAGATTTATTAGCGACCAAACAACAACAAAAAAACGCGAGAATATGAACAAACAGCGAATAAACAAATTACGAATAAAAAGACGGCAATGACCGCCCGAAGGGAGGGCGGTGGGTCGTTCCTTCGGGGAGACTCTACTACCTGCAAAAAGAATCCTCTTTTATACCCCTCTCTGTTCCCGCCAGATCAATCGCTCGCTGCCTCAGGGGTGGTCACGGCCATACTGCCGTTTTACCGGCCTCTCCCCTCTTGCCAACACACCTGCACCTCACCCACACCTACACATATGCATATATACACACGCGTACATCCCATACACAAATACATACATACGCGCGTTGTCGTGGTAGCCTTGCTGTTGAACAGATAACTGGATATGTCGATTTATTGGAAGACACTGTACAGATACAGCCGGAGGCGAATGCGAAGTAGAGGAGAGAAATGACCTGCCCTTATACCGAGCTGTGGTTTATATTGCAACAATAATATATGGATAAGATCACCCTGAGCGTTTACCAACATAACCACCAATACACACAACAGATACAGGAACACATCATATACACACATCCACACATACTTAGACACACACGCACATACACACATGTACGCACTCATGTACCATACAAATCTGCAAGCATGCGCATACACACATACACATACATATACACATATGCACACACATACACATGCATCCACATACACAGTACGCACACACACATACACGTATGCGCACATGCATATATACGCACCTATACATACATATACATACATTCATAGGCAAATCACATGTACACATCCTCGCATACATGCGTACACGCCATACACACGTACACATGCACACATACTTACATGGACACATCTCATACACATTACCACATATACAAATTTACATGAATACATGTGCACATGGATACAAATACGCACAAACATACACACACATGCTCACATACACACCTAGGCCCATACGCACGTACAAACATGCACGCATACATACACACTCACGGTCACATCGAGTATACACATCCACTCACATGTATAACCTACACACATACATATACATACTTATCCACACACAACGGAAAAAAAGTAGCACGGATCAAGATTAGAGTAACTGTGGACCTTGGACAGCACTGGTGTAGTTGCAAAAACAGGATAGTTGCGGTCCTTCACTCCTCTAGTACTTTCTGATTACGTTCGAGGCGCTGCTTTGTTAACTTTGACCATGACTCTCAGATTCCGATGCTGTGTTGTATTCATTTGAAAAGTTTTCTCCCGTGCTAATGCACAATTGAATATTGCTTGCTTTAGAATCCCGACTATCTAACGGACTCATTGCGGTGACGTTCGATCGAGGCGATTTTCCAGACACAGTCCCTCCTGAGTTGATAGCAGCACAGTTGAGGATATTCTTACCAAAAGACTTCTCTGTGGCGAAGGTGTACATTCTGAATAATGTGTAAGTTGCAGAGCAGTGGTTCTCATTTGTTTTCTCCAATTCAAGCTTCTGCTTGTTGCTGGGAGCGCATGTTGCAGGTATTACCGGCTTCTCGGGGGCAAATAAACGCGAGTATATGTATAAATTCATTCGCATTGAATACATATGATAGTCAAACTTTCCCTCCCCACATCTCCAAAATTTGGGCAAAGTTTTTTTTTTTATCGAGTACTGGAAACGTTGCACGATATGTTCCTTACACATTTCTTCATTTTTAGTGACCTCAAACTGTCATACCCAGCACTGCACAAATTGTTCTTATTGTTGTTTGGATTACAATGGGTCAGGGAGTCAGGATCTGCAGAGAACTAATGCCATGACATGTGGCGACAACATAGGGCAATCCACTTTGGCCTGTCTTCTCGAACAAGCTTAGTCCTGTTAACCGGAGCTTTGCTCTTTTGAGGCACCGCAAAATGGGTTTCGGGCATGACTTATCAGGGAGGGGTAGCTTATCTGCCACGGAACTCAGAATGGAGATCCAGTGAGTCGAAAGACTTTTGAAATTGTTTACGAACGTGAGATTTTTAACTGCAAAGTGGCTTTCTAATAAAATGTTGGGGAATCGAAGTTTGCTCGGCGGTGGTGTTAATTGGAAATGCGAAGTGTCGCTTCGATATTAAGCGTCACCGTGGCATAGTGTTGTGGCTCTCCCTTCACATGCGGAGGATGTGGACTTGCTCCGTTTCGCTCCGTTGAAGGGTTTCAAAACCTTTATTGACCCCCATCCAATTCAATGCCTTACTTTTGCTTTTATTTGCGCTTGTGGCTGTCGCTCACCCAAGGCAGAATGGTACTTCACGTAAATTGTATGACTGTTTTATTTCAAACTTCAAGGAACATTCAACGGAAAGATGCCAAAGATGTAATCATCGAAGTTAGACCCGCAATATCGTTTAGATGGTGGCTCATTGAATGCCACTTGCAATCATTTACACGCAAGAGGCAGGAGGGCATAGTAGCATTCTTGTGATGCGAATAGTGACTGAAACGAGTGAAGTGAATGCGAATAGAAAGCTACAGAACGATACAGGAGAGCGGAATCATTCAGAGACACACTGGAGGTGGTAGAAGGGCCAGTGATCCAAAGACAAGGCTGTTGAAATAGTCCGCTTAGGAATCGGTCGCGGTCCAAGGTAACCCCTCAAAAAAAGAAAGTCAATGAAGCAGGAAATGTCGAAGTTTTCGGAGGGATGTAGTGTCGAGCAGAAGCTTAAAATAAATGATTGAAGCTTCTGCTTGATTGTCATTCGTATCGTGTGAAAGAATGCCACTTAATTCCCGATCACAACAAACAGTGTAGTCAAAAAGGCGGAAGATTGCTCACTCTCCCAGTTGAGTGGAAGCACGCAACTCGTCATCGTTTTCGCCGGCTAGAGTTTTCAGAAAAAAAAGGAAACAAAAATTCATTCCTCAAGAAATGAAACGAGCGTTCGGGATAAAATCATCGAGGGTGCAGTCTCTTACGAAAAAGTTATAAGAACAGCAAAATGATGTTTATCAAGGGGCAGTGGTTGTGGCCAGTGGTAAGACGCCGTTGGTTTCGTCGGTACCGGCTTGAATATTGACAAAATCGTGTACGTGAGGAGTATGTTGATAACGGACTGAAGCATTGATCTTGGAACACTACTCCGCTCTCTGGAACATCCTGATCGTCCTGCTGTAATCTTTCACAGCAGGACTGCACTCCAGCCCACAGAGTCAGGCTCGTTCAACAGTGGCACCGACGCCCCCGCTGCCTTCGTTAGCATGGGGGAATATCCATTCTGCTTTCCAGATCTTAGCCCACTTAACTCTTCCGTAAGAGGCCTGATCAGAAGAGGACCTACTGTGTTGCAATCTCAGCTCTAACTCTTTGAAAGCAAGATGTATAGTGGTAAAGACGAAATGGAGTGCTTACACTTGGAACATGCAAAAAATTCACTCGAGAACATGTTTGAGAGTTCATCCGCGCTCCTAGAGAATATTTCTAGAATTAGTTGTATTTTGTTGTAGCACGGAGTGCAAGCAAGCAAGCGCATAGATTCCTTGTCATTATTAGCTCAGAAACTTCAGTCACATCACAATTAAAAGGCGCCGGTCTGTCTAATCTTGGGACACTGTAGAAGCATGCTCCACATTGGTCGCCTGTGGTTTATCGCAGTGTGAAGCCAGCTTGTAAGTTCCAGAAAGTAGGGTAGTTTTAAAGAGCTCTTCTCGGCTCGCCGTGCTGCAAGGGGTTTTCTTTATGACCTTGTTTGGAGACAAAGAATAACAAACGAGCCGGATGATAGAGAGCGCAGCAGTGGGCATCTCGACTTCGGAGGAATTCTTTGTCTGTAATTGTAATATCTTGCAGTTTTTTCTAGAACGGGCGCACTCTCATTGACCGACTCTACGATTGCAACTTCGCGAGAGACAACTGTGTGGTTCAATATTACTCAAATGGTTTCCAATTGGATGCAAGGGTTGTCCAATCCAACACTTTTTATTGGAGTAGAGGATGGTAAGTATAGAGGGCAAGATGCCTTGAAATTATTTGCTGTTGCTCATCTTCATGCGGAAAGTGTGAATTCCAGGCACTGATACTCCTTTGTCAAAAGTGGAAGTAGAAAGTTTCGTTATTGCGTCCTTTATGGATGAGAGAACTCACATTCCACTTCTGAGAACGAGAACGCGTAGAGACGTGAGCTCTGGACCATCGATCTCTGCTCCAAGGGACCGTAAATCGGTCAGAACGAATCCGTTCATGGTCGCTCGTGGTAGGTTTTCGTTTTTTTCTCTGGTGGGGATGTTGTAAAGGATTCGCCTGTTCCGACGCTTGAAATTTGCGATTCAAATTTTTTGTATAGTGTTAGTGTGGCGATCTTTGGGTGTAAATATCGCGGGCTGTCGTGGCGAAGTAGAATATGAGTTTGTGGCGACGTCTTGGTTGGATGCTCTAGAAGCATAATTGAGGGAATCTTCGCTGGGGAAGTGCCTTTTTGGATTCCTAGTTCCCACCTCAGACTACAGTCAAATCTTGATAATAAAAGATAACCGCGCGGTTATTTTTGCTGAAGATTGAATTAGGTGTTTTCTTTCGTACTCACTAGAAAAGAGTCCCAAACGATCCTATTAACTGACCATAGTTGTAGGTGACTAGAAACAAGGAAAGTTTCTGGATCTGCTCCGAGGCTAGAAGTGTCTGCTGAACTTCGTCCAAAAGTTCGATTGGACAGTTGCCTAGCAATGTATTGTTTGTCACCATGCAGTGCAGCGACATCAGCCTGCGTTTGATCTGTACCAATGGTTTGCTACTGGGAAAGACTGATGATCTCAATTGTTATGTGATGGTAACATGAGTCCAAGAAATTCCGAACTATGAGCCTGAATAGTAATGACTTCACTATTTATAAAGCGTCCATGTCGTGTCTGTCACAAAATTCTATATTACCTAAGGAATCACCGAGAAAGGTTGAGTCAAGTTTGGGGCGGGTGGGGCATAGAGCGAGGTCAACAGAGTGCATGTGAGCTCGACGAAGCTCCTTCCACGCTAGGCGGAAAATGCACTCGGTTGGAGCCAAAGCAAACATTTCGGTTTCGTATTGGCCCAGACACCGGGAAATTGAGAGAAGGGGAACGAGTGACTAAGTGGATGAAGTGAAAGAGACTCATCCGCAGACGGTGTTTTCTACATAAATCCATTATTTTATTACACCACACCTTGGAAGCTAAAAACTTCCAGAAGTGAAGAAGGTCTAAGATAAGCAGGCATGCGTGAATTTAACGAAGCTACGCCTACGCTGAATGGGGCGTTTTCAAACCACAAGGAATTTCTTGCAGAAAGCCATAACCTTGTTTAACGGTGGGTGATAGCCACGAAAAGCATAGTGGTCGCTTTATCATAAGGGCGGGATGTGATCCTGAGATGCAGTGTCAAGGTGCGGAAATTCATAACTCTATTCGAGACATTCTTTTTAGAAACTGGCGAAGAGCAGCCAGAGATCATTGAAGGGAGTAAGGCAAAGTTTCCATAGTGGGCGGAGAGTCTGCAAAGGGGATGAAGTGCAGTTCCCGCGTGGAGGCGCGCTATAACATGCGCTTCATCATAATGGGAAAAATGGAGTACATCCCTAGACTCGAAGTGCTTCACTGCCATGGTAAAGAAATTTGCACCAGTTTATGATAAAGCCAAGGACTACTGCAAATCTCATCTAGTCTATCTCAACTGAATAGCAAGGTGGCGACCACATCGAAATCGAGACGTAATCTGCTGCGCAAGGTGCCGCGTGCAGGCTGCTCGAGAGAATCTAGTGATGTCGCGCGTGAGTCACACGTTCACGATGCGAAGGTCCTCATTGTGGTCTGAGCGTGCGCCAGTGCTGTTAGAATATATGTATCAACCGAGAAAGCACCTGGAGAGGTCGGGCCAAGTTCGGGCTGGGTGGGATATAGGGCAATATGAGAGCACATATAATTCAGCAGAGTTCGAATATAGATGCGGAATGGGTCAACGAATGTAAGCAGGAAACGCACCGATGATGCTCACAGTGGGCGGTACTTTCCAAGAATTGCATAGATTCCTAACTCTATTGCACCACACTCATAGGCTAGATTTCGGGCGGTTTCGAAGCAATAGTTCAGGAATCTCATCAAAGTGTTTTTTGTTACCCAATTGGTTTGTGATACGTGATACAATTTCAGAAGATGTGGAGGGATGTCATGTTCAAAATCTCTATCTCAATTTCGCAGATATAGGATGGAGGGTGAGTTTGTGGAATCGCACTGTTCACAATACACCGTTCTACCGAATTCAAAAATTTCAACCACATTTGTTTTTTTCGTTTCTCTTTGCTCTGTATCAAGCCTGAGCATGTTAACATTTCATGACGGAGATGTGTGAAACTTGGTCCTAAAAACATTCTTCCATGTGCTCATGTGCTGGTAAGAGCGCCCCGAAACTGAAGGTATTAGTGTATAACTTACAAATGGCTTATCAGAAGTTGATAACAAAAAGACGACATACCATTTTGTTCAGTAGACCATGATCGGCTTTCTCTCAATCTTTGACGCGAGCCTTGACGTGAGCTTTGATTTGAATGTTTGCTAGCTTTAGCATTTCCAAGATTTGAGGTTCTATTGGGCTAACGTGTCGATCTCTTCCCATTCTTTAGAACGTGAAAGTCGAAAGTCGACCCCAGTCAGGCCAACAATACCCAAGACAACGCTTCACACCAGAAGACCCCAGGACCGGTTATGCCATTCATTTCTGAAGAAGTGAGCAGAGAAGTTCGAGCGAGTTTGATTAGGTGTGATCCACCGCAAGAAGTCAGAATTGTGGAGCTACCCCCAAGGAGCTTCTGTCGACGATTGATCCCCATTCGATGCCATGCAGATTGCACTGTGTTTTCTTTCAGGTGACTGCATAAGAGTCGTCTACAAAATTCAATGCCAAGCGTGCGGTGCTGAATATATAAGTAACTGGAGGGGCTAAGAAAATATCACGCTCAAACACCTTTGGAGAATGTCGAGTACTGTGTCATGATGGTAGCGAAATTACGATTTCCGTAGCCATCTTTGCACTAGGAACAGAGACTTAAGCGAAAAACACTTGAGGCGTGTTTGTTTCCGTCGGGACCCACGAATTGAGGAAGGAAGAGTGGTGGCAATAATACCTCGCGCCCTCCGCATTTTAATCTGAGTATGATAAAGTGAGAAGAGAAGAGCATGATGTTTGAAGCGCGGCTGAAATCATGAACGTGCTTATATGAAGTGTTGATGCATAATTGTGAATCCTTTTATTTAGGAATGGGTAATTGCACCTGAAGGCTACTCAACGAATTTCTGCGCTGGCGCTTGTTCTAGCGATTCGCCCATGCATAGCAAGATGAATGCGACGAATCACGCCATTGTCCAGACTTTGGTTAGTTTCCTTCAGCAAATTATATGCATATTCAATTATCGAGGTCGGCTGACATCCGTGTATAGGTTCACCTACTGGACCCGAAGCGTGCTGAAGAGGCAAAGTGTGCCCCTATTCAGCTGTCACCGACGAAAATCCTTTTCATCGATAATCATGGCAATGTTGTGATGAGGAGGTATCAAGATATGACAGTGCAAGAGTGTGGATGTTTATAAAGACGCAATACTACTGAACATAATTATAATCCCGGTAACTGTTTTGCATTAATCGTGTAACACGGCGAATTGGAAACGCGAACTCAGTACGGCACGTTAGTCTCACAAAGCTTCACCGTAAAATAAAACGCATGGAACGCAACAAAAAAGATGTGTCCTTTCACGGCACAACTTTATTTGAATATACAAATCTTTACTTGCCACATGTACGACGCATCGAAGAGGGACTTTGGGTAAGGGCGTGAGTTGGGCGGTGGGGTAGCTAGTGGGTTAGTACAGTATAACATGCACTTGTGCGGGACACTAATCCCCCAGTTGGGATTACTGTAAGACTAACGTGTGGGAGGCGGTCGTTTGGGGTTATGGGCGGGGTCGCGTCGCCCATTTGAGGCGGCGCGACTCCGCCCATCGCGCCGTTCAACTCGTTCAGATCGCGTAATCTTCTGCTCTCCCTCTTCTCTATAGATCATGTCAAGGCTTGTATCATCTATAGAGGAGAGAAGAGCGTAAGATTACGCGATCTGAACGAGTTGAAGGTCGCGATGGGCGGAGTCGCGCCGCCTCAAATGGGCGGCGCGACCCCGCCCATCGCGCCAAACGACATACACCCCTAACGTGTCGTGCTGGGTTTTGTTTTGTGTAGGACACTGCATCTCCTTTTCAATTTGAAAGTAACGCTTATGCTAGTGCTTTTTTGTCCTGTCGAAATGTAGATAGCAAAAAGTTGTGTATGTAGAATTACGATCTCCTATATTAGCTGTTAAACTATTTCGTAGATTTGACCGGACTAACCCTGCCTGTGTTTGTACCAGTATGTGGTGTACAATCCATGTAGTCTTGCAGACCATTGCTAGCTGAGCCAAAGTTGCAATCTATTTTTCCTTGGCAGCGCTATTTGAGTGGTGATAGATTTTGAGTGCATTGCGTTAGCACTGTTCATTGAAGTATACCGTTCGCGCACTTGCAGTTACCAAACTGCTGTTATTCATGCTTCTGCGATGGTTGTCCGCTTTTCAGTTGAACTACTTAGTTCTCTTTTGTAGATTTTGTAGTTGCGGATTTGTGACTGTATGATTTGTTCTTAGGTTTAATTGTGGTTCATATTGGAATTGTGTTGCTCCAAAAGAAAGCCGAAATGCTTTCAAATAAGCCCTTCCTTGTTTTTGTTCCACACATTTTTCTTTTTTTTGATAATCAGTCGGCTTTGCGAACCAAATGTCGTATGTGGCATTATCACTCATCGTGAAGAAGTAGTTCAGTGTGTTAAAAAGTCTCTTATATCGTTATCTGATTAGGCAAGATAAGACTTTTCCGTAAATCATATTTTTTAGGCATTGCATAAAGATTCATCCCCAGAGTTGTGGCGCACCGTACATTTAAAGTTTTGCTATTCTGAGTGGCAGCTCAATCAGAAATCAGATTTCGCTCTTTTAGATTGAAAACCTTGCCCCTCCTCGCCAGAAAGATAACTCATTATTCGTAATCGCTTTTGAAGCTATTCATTTCTTTCGGATCCCATATACCGTTCCTTGCACTTGTTTCATGAAGATCAGTTTCTTCTTTAATTTCATGGCTTTATAAAACAAATTGCGATTAAGTGTCAAAGACCCACTTAACGGAGCTTTCTTCCTCTTTTCAGTTCCAGAATTGCCCTTCTGGTTTTTTATTTCCAATGCCATATTGGAGTCAGTGGAGATCATGGTGGCGATTCAAAGGTCATCCTATTTGCCTTTTATTGCTCTTTTCAGATGTAGACGATGTGGTAGGCAGTACATGGAATTTCATGAATGTTTCGTTGTATAATAACTATGATACCACTATACCTTCAAATGTTGCCAAGTTTTAGGCCAAGTCAAATAACTGAAACTGGGAATAATTACTCTTTGGTAAATGGGAATGCCGCGAAGTGATTGAAAAAATAGAAATGTCAGCTGAACTCACTCACTTTCGAGCCACACTGTATTGTTAGTGGCATGCGTAGCCGAAAGTAGACCAAACTATCCGAACGGAATCCAGTAATAGCGGCCTTCTATAGTGATGTGGCAACTGCCACCTAACATAGGATTTAAGAAGGAGTAGCGGAAACTCTTGCAAAAAATGAAATGAAATGCAATTTGCCTCACTGACAACAATTCATCAGAAATTTCTGTCCGAGAACTGTGCCTCTTTTGTAGTCTAGCTAGCCTGTGGACCACCACACAATGATAACAGCGTAAGCGTAGAGCTGCAATAAGGGACCTGTTTGTATGTTGAAAATGGTCACGCCTCATTCACCCACTAAGATAATCAGGTTAAAGACGTGTAGGAGAGAATTGTAGGGGCAATGGAAAAAATGCATTACCATTTTCGTGGAACGTAGAAAACTTTCGCACAGAAAAATGAGAACAATTGTAACATGCAGAGGGACCATAGAGTTACACACGTTTACTCACAAGAGTTGATCCTTCAGATTTCGCGAGGAACCAACCATTACCCCACTGAAGGGAACGAAGAAACTTTCAAGTTTGCAGAAAACATCCAAACTCCTTGAACAAGTGGCTTATAGAGAATACTCGACCGAGCTACGCGATATACCCATGGCAACGACGAACAAGCGGAAACAACTTCCGCGCACAGCCCGATGTTGGAGAAATCGTGCTAGTACTGGCAGGAGATCCTGACGCTTAGAACAATTGGCTTTCACGAATGTTTTACTGAACTAGTAGGAAGTACTGACGGGCTGATGAGGTAAGCGAAAATTAACAGGTATTCTTAAAAGATACGTCGCTGCCGCATAACCAAACTCGTTCTTCTTGAGATTCGAAAAAATCTAACAGCGGAAAAACTCATCCTACCACTACTAAGAGCAATAGCAGAGATCCAGAAGATTTTCATTTTTCAGTGAAGAAACGTCAAATACCTCGAATCTATTCAGGGCTAGATCTCTGTCTTATTGAAGAGCGGCAAACGAAACACTTCACCACGGCGTCTCCTCTATCCTTTGCCCTTACTGCTCACTGCTCTAGGTAATGCATAGCCTATGTCTTGCAAAAATAACAATTATAACAATAAAATCCGTGAAAATAGATAAACTCTGTATTTAAAAAAGTACGACGACGTCAAACACAGAACAGCACCACCTTACTTATGCTGTCCCTGCCCCCGTCGCTTCGTGATCACTGCGTCAGTGTCGTGATCTATTCCACGAATAGCAAAATAGTCGCAACTATGAAAAAGGCTTTCATTTTGCATAGACAAACAATTTCTATTCCGAGCGTACCAGCAAGCCGAACTTGGCGTATGGGTACGATTTAACAGAAAGAAATCTCCGGTGGCAAATCATTCACACGTGATCACCTAGTCCAATTTTCACACCACCAACTGGAAGCTGTTTCATCGTAACCATCTACCACCGCTTGTGCATTAAGCTGCTATCCCACTGAAGGTGCCTTTGCCGAAGTCCACTTCGAAAATCGGCGGACGTTCAGGGAATCATGCTTCAACTATAATTGCGCAGTGATGAAACCAAATGACACTTCAGCCGGATTGAATAAAGCGTCTATTCCGCTTATTCATTGTGTGCTAGATCCTGTGGAAGCATAGCATGCGATTGTACATCGTGCTTGTTTCATAAAGTTGCACAAGTTCTTCACAGCAAAGACGCAAACCATGGTTTGCTTCCTGCTCTTGTTAAAGATCTATTACACTTCCTTTTTAAACATCAGACAACCCATCAAACTCCGTTCCACAAAATTCACCCGAACGTACGTTTGCAAGTCCAAAGATAGCACGTAAAGGTGTGATTTTCGTGCAACAGTACTTGCTTGTTTTCAACGACGTACCGACAGATAGCGTATGAAGAGCCTAGTCAGAGGTTTGACCATGACTGCTGAGAAGCTCTCTAAATCTTCTGGCTTGATCCTTGGGCCGCCGTACAGTTCTTCACTACCGTGCTGGCATGTCGATTTTGGGAGGGAACGACTTATTCATCGTGATGTATCAAAACGGTGAAGGGAAATCATCTGATCTTGTATTTGTCAAATGCTGCGGACTTTGCAAACGTTCATCCCAGCCTCGATCCCTACTGAATCTTCATTTATCGCTTCTCTGCATAGCTTTGCGAGTTTGAATGTTTGTTGATGGTTGCCTGTAGCTCAAGCTACCTGATGTTAAGTATCGGCCTAAGAGCCTTCAAAGAGAGACGTTCCTTGGCTTGTAGACTCTGTTTTTCTAGCATCATCCTTGAGATAAGTAACAAGTCGGCAATATTCCCCATCGATTTTGTGAATAAAGGAATTTTCCCATAAGCACGCAAGAATAGCGAAGTAATTCCAATTGATGATGGTCTCGGAGTTTCGTTCCCCGTGCTTCGTGATTCTCTCTTCAATTACTGTAAAACAGAATCCAGCACCGATGAGACGATGACCGGATCCTGTGACGATTTTTTATCCACGCCAGTCAGGCAAAATTTTCAATTGAAGATGAATCTAAATCGTCACGTAGCTGTCTATTAGGTAACTTCCAGGTCCATCGCGAATCAAAAGGCCTTTGAAAGTGCGAATTTCCATGGATGATGTGGGCCGACACGATGAAATCGATCACTCTCCCCCTGCTCATTCCAACTATTTTCATTCCGTAGTTCTTGATATACATTTCTGAAACCATTCATCTGGGACCAATCTCGGCGCTAAATTCACAGAAAATGACACCCAATCAAGTGTGGTCTTCTCTGTGGAGTATTCCCAAGTCCACATTGAGCGCTTCAAACTCGTCACCTTCGTTGCTTGCTATTGGTACGTAGGCGACGAAGGTGTAGAGGTGGCGTCAAAATAAACCTTTTCAGTCGCAAATACCCTACTCGAGTTGTCAGTGTTCAGTTTGTTTTTCGATTTTGGGCTCTGGATAAGGCGAAGAGGCCGGAACACCATCAGATGAATTTTGGCCTTTTGGAACGGTAAAGGCACAGTTCACGATAATTTTGGGGTATCCGGTTTTTGACAAGAAATGATAGGTACGGCCTACAGTAATACAATGATAAAACAGAAATAGTGAAAAACGACGAATTAAAGAAATACAGGGGGTCAAAAAAGAAGTAAAAAGGGGTTGGACGAGTTTCACAGCCGAAAACCGCGGTTAAGGGGAGTGTTCGGGCGAGTCGGACGAACGCGACGCAGTGTCTGAAATTGCACACAACTCACGCAACAGCTGATTTGCCTTGATCGTTCAAAGAATTGCAAGCAATACCTAATCAAAAACATCTTTGCAATCTTTAAAGCGGTTTCGTGGAATGTTCTCACCATCTGTTGAAAACATCCCAACAAGACTCAACTAAAGATTGCGCGAATAAAAAATAATAAAAATAATTATTACGAATTAGCGTGTAAAAAACCATCACGCAAATTCTTATACGTAATTGACTTACCTGATCCTCTCGCAGTTGCAGTGAATAATTATTTCAGTTGAGTAGAANATGTTCTCACCATCTGTTGAAAACATCCCAACAAGACTCAACTAAAGATTGCGCGAATAAAAAATAATAAAAATAATTATTACGAATTAGCGTGTAAAAAACCATCACGCAAATTCTTATACGTAATTGACTTACCTGATCCTCTCGCAGTTGCAGTGAATAATTATTTCAGTTGAGTAGAAGCGAATAATAGTGGCAGGATAGAATAGCGGTCAAATATCAAACACTAGCAGGCTAACGCAACAAAATCTACATGCCCGTCCGTGGCAATTTGCCAATCAGCTTATCGATTGTTCACCAATGTTGCTCCAATGCGAAAGTGGTGAACGGCAATTAGATTTCGTACCTTCACTCTCCGGCCCCTATTGTGCCCTATCCAGAACGTTTTGCGACCTTATTTCGGTACATATGGTATCAGAGGGGGCCCCAAATTCATACCAAGTGGAAATCGCCGAAACCATTTTTATCGTGGACTGTGCCTTCAAAGCCCGCACCCACCAGTTGGATCACCCGGCACAATCGGAGCTGCTCTCTTTCCTTATAAAAAGTCGGAAGGTCAGATTGTTTATCCATTCTCTCATCGATATTCATTTCTGACCGAAATTTTGAAGGCGAATGTCCGTACTGGTACGACTTTCCCGCATTTGAGGGAACTCGTTAGTTCAACCGATCCCGGTGTATTGAGGGAAGGATACTTGGTCGCAGTGGGCCCTCAAGAGCAGATGTATGTCGCCTAGGCATTTTCGAACGCTGATATCAAATATGCTTTCCAAATTTGCTGAGTAATTCTGGAAACAAAGTTATGGAACAGTTTAAGCTTCAGAGTACAAAGACCTTCATTTTTTGTGATTTCGCCCATGAGCTTCAGTTTCATGGCGTAGGTCCGAATATCACATTCGGGAGCTTAGGGAAAGGGAGAGACCGTGCGCTTTCAAATTATTCTGCTTCCGAAGAATTGTGACGTCTTACTTTGTTACGGCTGTCAGCGCAAAACAAGTTTATCGATCTATGTCTCTTTGGAGAATGGTGAGAATGTGAAAGAGGTTTCTCTGAGATGATTACCATTCTCAATGCACGAGAGCGATTTCTGCTGGATGCCGATGAAAATCGTTTATGATATAACTTCGCTTGGAAAGTGAAGATAGTCTTGCTTGAAAGTGAGGGCTGTGTTCCGACGACGGTCCTTTCCAGATAACTCATTCACTCGCCCCCTGTCGGAAGTTAATGGACTAATGGACTGCCAAAAGTTACGTAACACCATCTTGAGTGTTCGGGGCAGAAAAGATCTATTCTCGGCCAGAGGTAACCATGGAAAATTTTCTTCGATTTTAATTTTTCGGGTTCTCCAGATGCGAGGGAGGGTCATAGTCGATAGTCAAAGTTAGGCGCAACATAGTTTGCAAGCCTTTAGAACACGTTTAACGAAAAAGCGGAAAAAGCACATACATCAAGTATCCCAACTTGCATGTCATGCATACGAGTCCGACCAAATACCAACTGTGCCAACGCTGCACAAGTCATTAAGCTGCTCGGTCCGCTTATACAGAGAGAATATGCTTCATACTTTGCTTCCAGAATCGTTTCGTAGTTCTGGAAAGCAGATTCAAGATCAGCATCAGAAAATACTAATGTCTCATCTTGAATGGCCACTATGACCAAATATTCTTCCCTTTTTGCAAGGTTGTCGGCTGGTGGTAACATCACTATCAGGAGTCATTGTCCATGACCCTTTTTATGGTAATCAGTGTCTTTACTGGTCAAAGCTCCCAAATCTCTGGGTATCGGAAGAGAAAGTGAAATCGAGCTTCAAATCTTGATGCGGAAACATCAATCTGATAACAAAAATTTAACCAAACTTGTTCTCCCTCTATGGCACAAAACCATTAGATTACCACTGCACTTGATACTCACCAACCATATAAGATCACGACGAATCTCACATCACCCGTCACGCTGTAAAATTTTCATTGCTAATTCGAAGGACGCATCTTGCCTTCAAGGCTATCATCTACAGTTCTTTCCTTTTTCATCACCCACCAAAAGTCGAGCGATGTGAGTGTGAAGAGGTTCCACTCCTAATGTCAATGCTCTTGAAAATGCCATTGCGCCGCTGTTGAGACGAAGGCGTAACGGTTGGTGCGGCTCTTGCCTTCTATAGTCAACCCCTTTCGAATGCTACCTACCTCAGTGTTCCCATCATGCAGCCTAAATTCCTTCCAAATTCGATCACCCCAGGTCTGAGGGACACGCCCTGTCCGCTGTAGAAGTAGTCCATTCCTGTCACTTATCGTCAGTGTGTTCATCCAACCATCTGCATCCCTTCTGAATTTGGATGCTTCGGGTCCAAAGAATCGGCAGTGTCGGTCAAACATTTAACGACACGCACCCTCATAAAAACAAGTCAGTCAAACACTTAACGACACGCACCCACATAAAAACAAGAAATAAATAAACAGGCAAACCTTCAGCTAATACGCATGTTTGGCAAATTATATAAGTAGGAATGAGTACAATATGTTGAACATAAGTTTCTCTGAAATTCCGACATCGTTCCTGGCTAAGTTTGAAATTGCCATGATCTCTGTCGAAGTCATTCAATCTGACAGTACTTTTAATGTTTGATTTCAATGAGACATTCTCTCACGATCCCCTTGCTTATGTTGATTTATATGCTATCACCAGTCGGCCCGGCTCCTCCCGCCCGGCTGACGCTGGGCTCCCCTCCTTCTCGTATTAAAATGGCCTTCTCGCCCACACCTTTTTCAAATTTTGAGGCTTAGGCAAATGAGAAAAAGAGCTATTCATTCCCAGCCATACACAAACACCTGACACGATTCGTCCAAGTCTAATTCAACATTTTTTCCCACGCCTCGCCTCCTCCCAGCAGAAAACCCACCATAAGTGTTCTTATCCTGCCGCCTGTACTCCTACCAAATTTGAACGCTATTGGTCCAAATTGAAGTTTTTCGCCAAACCCCGCTTCCTGAGGGCGGAGCCCAATCCTACTACCCAATGTAAGCGTCACCATCCTATCTGGGGTATTCCTACCAAATTTGGACGCTCTAGGTCCTCGGGAACTGGAGTTATGATTTTCCGCAAGAAACGATGTGAGCTTCGAGGCACTCTCCGTCCATTGTAGGCGGGCCTCCGCTGACGTCATTTATGCTGGAGACACCTTCAACAATGCTTCCCCCTACATCAACTTTTTCCTGCTCTGTTGGCTTTCTCCAAACCGAGTTATAGATGTTTTCATAAAGAACTGCATTTTCGGAGAACGCCCCGCCTATGGGGGGTGGGTCTCCCTGGTTCGATCTAACTTACCAATGCACGCCTCCAGCCACCTTTACACCCCAGTTTTGAAGCCGTCTTGTGAGTAAATTTGAAATCATGCACACTACGCCCACTGTAGGCGGGGCTCTGCCAACCTGATGTGTGCTTTATACTTCCCGGGCCGTGGCCATGGCCCACCCATCCCACATTTGAGGCGGTCTCTCCAGGCAGGCAGATCTGAAGGAGCTAAGGAACTTTGTGACAGACATACAGACAGACGACAGAACGACAGATGACAGAAGACAGACGAAGCACTTTCTCGTAATTTATTGATTTATTAATTTATTGATTTACTCTCACTTATTTTATCAAGCCCTCCGAAACACTATCATATGATCAGTTCATTTGTGCTTTTTTATTTTATTGACACATTGATAGAATATTTATTTTAAAGTTTTATCTTAATAAAAAAAAGCATGATTTCTTGCTTAGGCACTGTGCTCATGAGAAGGAAGGAAGCAGAATCGACTTTGCACAAGGTCAAGTTGCACAACGCATAAAAGTGTATTACATAATTGTATAATAGACGATGACTGTTCACAGAGAAAGTTGAGTATCGAAAACGGCAGCGCATGACGCAAGGCTGACAGTGGCTGAGAAAATTAGCGAAAAGTTATAAATTCGTCATTCAAATATCGTACAACCAATTGTGCTTATGCCGCTACGAGATGCCACTCTAAAAGTGATGTTGCTCGACAAAAAGGCAAAAGGTATGACAAAACACATTTCATTCCATTTCCTCTTGCGTTTTATAGCGCTTCCAGTTTGGCACCAGCACTAGTACCAGAACGGATGCACCATAGAACACTTCCGCAACAATAGTGAAATTGAAGATGAACTGGAACTTGTCACATATGAGAGGAGCGTCACGGCTGTAAAATTCAAAGATTGTAAGGCTGTTTGAGTGAAATATTTTTTTGAATAGTAGGATGGTGTTTCAAACGTAGTTTCATATGTATTTACATATGTATGTATCTATGAATAGCAATCAATGATTTAAATATATATTTATAGTTATTTATATTGAATTATGTATAACCAGTCGGATTGCCTAGCTAACGCCGGGCTCTCCTCCTTCTTTGTAATGCCCGGCCACGCCGGGCATCGTCCTCCTTATGTAATAGGGACAACGATTGGTACAAACAATCTGGGACTTCCTTTCGATGAATATGAAGTGAAACAATTTCATTCTAATAATGACTAACACTCTTTATGACAAGGAATCTTTGTGAATGAAATTCGTATATTACAAAAAGTTTGACCCACTCGAAAGTGTCAGACTTAGTGAGACGGTCGAATTTGCTTCACATTCGCGTAGAGATAAATTTCCTTGCCAATAATAATCATCGACGCGTATTTCTTTGAAACTTCCGTTTCACATGAAAAGTTATAATTCAGAATGAACCGTGCTCCCAGTCGGTTTGGAGAGAATCGCGTCCCTCCAGAAGAATCTCCTAGGAGTGTTCAAAAAACGCATGTTCAAAAACACATACCGTGCCGGAATTTTGGATCGAATACGGGTTAGATTTACCGATGCAGCCTCGTCAAAAAAATCTCAGTTCTACCGAGAGGTCAGTTCCTCACCTCACCACACCACATAGATTAGCCAGAGCCAGGGATGCCTTCAGTTCTGTAAGGATCTGAATCCCTCTGCCGAAATCTGCGTTGACGGTCGTTAGGGATACTCACGTGAAGCGTACCTCTTGAAAAATTTCAGATCAACAGAGAACCGATAATCCTTTGAACTTCTCGGAGCACTTACAGTCAACACAATCAGTTCTGTAAGAACCATATTTTCCTATGGGCATTTACTTGGGGTGCTCCGAAAATCGTATGTTTGATGTACATGCCGTATCCGAAATTTCGCACGAACTCAACAACCAGATTTACCGGTGCTGCCTTTTCAAAAAATTTCAATTCTGCCAAGAGCGCCAGCTCCTCACCTCACCACACCACATAGTTTACCCAGAGCCGGGGATGGCTTTGGGTCTGTAAGAATCAGATTCCTCAGACGAAATCTGCCCTGATGGTTTTAGGGATACGCTACTGTAACGCGTACCTCTTTGAAATTTCGGAACTACTGAAGAGCTGATAATACTTTTAACCATTCTACCCGAATGTTCCGTCAGGGAGCACCTTCAGTCAACTCAATCAGTTCTGTAAGAACCAATCTCTTCGAGAGGGAATAATCTAGGGGCACTTCAAAATGTATGGTTGAAACAAGTACGACATGCCATCACGTTGATGAAGAGCGCCCGGTCCCGATAGGATCAAACCAGAACATCTGAAGAGTATACCACCAGTCATCATCAAAACTCTAGCTAGGCTCTTCACACGGTACCTGTCGGAATGCAAAGTGCCCACGTCATGGAAAACTAGCAAGACTGCGTTGCTGTACAAAAAGGGATATACAGACGATATTGGCAATTATCGCCCAATCTGCCTGCTGTCCGTAATCTACAAGCCTTTCACTCGTGTTATCCTAAACAGGATTGGCAGAATATTAGATGAAGGACAGCCATGCGAGCAAGCAGGGTTTCGGAGAGGGTTCAGTACAATCGATCATATCCACACCCTAACAAGACTCATTGAAGTATCGCGGGAGTACAAGATGCCGCTATGTCTTATGTTTATCGACTTGAAGAAAGCCTCTGACACCGTTGAGACAGAAGCGGTAATTGAATCCCTGGGCAACCAGGGTGTTCCTACGCAACATATAAGGATGCTTTGTGAGCTCTACGACAGCTTCACGACCAGGATTTCACCATTCTATAAAGAAGAGAGGTGTCCGGCAAGGCGATACTATTTCGCCCAAACTTTTCAGTGCCGCCCTCGAGAATATCATGCGTCATTTGGAATGGGAAGACTTGGGAGTGAAGGTCGACGGCCGCTTCCTACATAACCTCCGCATTGCAGTCGACATCGTGCTTATAACACCGAACATCGAGCAGGCGGAGCGAATGCTGGCCGAGTTTGATAGTACTTGTGGAAGGATCGGCTTGAGGCTGAACCTAACGAAGACGATGTTCATGAAAAACGGACTGGTACCTGATGCTCCTTTGGCGCTGAACGGAACGAATATCTCCGAATGCTCTAGCTATGTGTATCTTGGTCGGGAAGTCAACATGATGAACGACTTAGCTCCAGAGCTGTGCAGAAGGAAACGCGCCGCGTGAGGAGCATTTAAGAATATCGAGGGAGTAGTGAAGAAGACAAAGAACATCCGGCTCCGCGCTCACCTTTTCGACACTGCTGTCCTTCCTGCTTTGACGTACGCCTCGGAGACCTGCACTCTACGAAAGCAGGATGAGCATGCTGTCAGCGTTACTCAACGCGCTTTGGAAAGGACGATGCTCGGAATTTCCCTATACACGCAAGTGCAGAAGGGAATCCGGAGTTCCGAGCTCCGTCAACGAACGAAGATCAGGGATGCCGTTGAATACGCCAAGGAATCGAAGATCAGGTGGGCCGGACACGTTATGCGATATAATGATGACCGGTGGACCAGGGCGGTTACTGATTGGATCCCTCGGGACATCAAACGAACTCCAGGAACGCCGCCAAGGAGATGGTCAGACTTCTTCACGAAAGCTCTGAACGAAAGGAATGTTACACCTTGTGCCCCTGAAGCGAGAACGATTCACTGGACCACTCTGGCTCGTGACAGGGACGAATAGAGACGTTACTGGCGACCGCTCGAGGAAGTCGATGATCAACGGGACGACACGTGATACAGGTGATGGTTGAAACACACACCGTTCCGAAATTTCTTCTCAAATTCAGGTCATATTCACCAAGCCAGCCTCTTCAAAAAAATTGGCCGAGAGCGTCAGTTATTCACCTCACCACACCACATAAATTAGCCAGAGCCAGGGATGCCTTCAGTTCTGTAAGAATCAGATTCCTCAGACAGCGCTATGCAGAACCGCATACGCTGTGTTAAATGAATAAAAAAAAGAGGCGGGTCAACCGATCGCTTCCGCTCCGCCTTGAGAGAACAGTTATTCCTTTTCGGGTTGTTAGACTGAAATGAGAAGGGTAGAGAATGAAGAAAGAGGAATGAATGAGGTAGCCAAACTCCAATTTCTGTACAGTCAAACAAAGTACTACTTCGATATCGATCAGAGTCACATTGGCGGAGTATTCGCTTCACTCATACTCACTAAATTCCGCAGCACTCGCTCCACTCCATTAACCTACCCACCATCGAGTTACTGCTTTACATACAAGAGGAAAATGTGAGAGCTGGATTGCTCATATCGCTGCTCTTATTGTAATCATAAAGTTTTGCGTACGGACAGACCGACAAACCGACAAACATACCGACAAACCGACACACGAAGTTATTGCCTTGTTTGGGATGCGCGGTGGAAGTTTTTAACAGCAAATTCATAACTCCTGTTTAAATAATCCAAAGGAGTTCAAACTCGGTAGGATTAAACTCTTCGTATCCAAAGTGGAACCTCGGCATTTTATTAAGGGATGTAGGATATGACGGCATCGAGGTACTCGGTGAGAGGAACCGATAATAATTGATAAGGGAAGATAAGGTGAATAAGAGAAGCCACCTACCGATCGAAATCCTAACGTCTTTGGTATTTACTGTGTGGCTTTGACTTCTCAGTATGTTTCACTCGTTAATATGTGATGGTAGAGTTGGACGATAAAAGTGAGTGGTGAGTGCAGTGATAGGGCCCCATTAGAGGCACTACGATAAGAAGAAAAGAATTTGTTCATTTTTTGCCATTAGATTACGACAGCTACCCAACATGGTGTGAGACTCAATGAAGGATTCTCTTTGGTCGATATCATTTGCGACAAATATTACCCGACCGCCAGTAATCCGAAACGTTCAACTAATGATATCTTCGTCAAGTAAATGCTCATTGATAACGACATATGATAATGGTGTCACATCACTCGAAACATTCGTGAGTAGCGCCCGAGGCCTTAGTTGCCTGACAAATAAATCTTTTTTGGGTTATCATTTTTAAGAAAGAGAGCAGAAGATCGACACTTCCCGTCAAAGTCGTAAGCACAGACTTACATTGAATACCATTTGTACTGCACCGTTAGTCCTGTTTCCGAGTTCGTGTACAGGAAACTATTGTTCATGTCAAAGAAAGAGTGAAGAGTTAGTCAATCACTAAAACTTTGTCAGAGGAGGGCAGCCCGGCGTTAGCCGGGCGAACAGACTGGCTCATCTTTTATTGTATTAGTCTAATCGGATCGCCCTGCTAGCGTCGGGCTCTTTTGGTTTTCGTGATAAATTTAGTAAGTTGCCCGCAATCTTCCAAATTTCGACGCTCTGGTTTACGAGAACAGATTCATAGGTCTCCCAGGAACACCGTTTCCGCGCATGCTTTGCGCCTGAAAACGAAGTCAAGCACTGCTATCTACCATCAGTGCTGCCATCCCGCCACCTGTAC
This sequence comes from Haemonchus placei, assembly GCA_900617895.1. Lineage (NCBI taxonomy): Eukaryota > Metazoa > Nematoda > Chromadorea > Rhabditida > Trichostrongylidae > Haemonchus > Haemonchus placei. The sequence goes on along the minus strand of UZAF01018258.1, from coordinate 12,569 downwards.
TGCAATCTGAATGATCTAGGTCTTAGGGAAACTAATTTAAATCTCTCTCCCAGTACAAACGCTAATTTATATCCCGCCACCTGGGCGGAGTCGAGTCTACAACCTGCCGCCAGATCCCTCCCCCCGTACGCATACCGATTTGAACACACCAGATCTACTGGAACGAAAGTTATGCATTTTCGGTTGGACAAACCGACACATACACAACGACACACACTGGGGCGGGAGGGAGGGGACCGAACATGAACACTCGCATGATTCCCTTATATCGATCAAATCAATCTGCTTATAAGCTTCAGCTCTGAGCTTCGTCTCTGTTCTGTGGAGATTCTTCATGTATTGATGATAAATTCCTGAATAGTCCAAATTATCACTAATTTCGCCAGGTAATTTGCCTCGTACATCTCCAAATGAGCGAATGTACCTAAAACCACGCTGGTATAAAGGGTGTCCTAAAGTTATGGGCAGAAAAGTTCAGAATTTTTGAGGTAGAAAAATTTACAAAATTCACTTCATTCGTTATAAATTGGTTGCACCAGTAAGTATTTTCACGATATACATGATTACCGAAGAGAATCCCCCAGTATCTTATAGATGTATTGGCATACGAGAGGCAGGAGGGTTGTATAAAATTCCTTGCGGTCACTTCAATATCTGTGCAGAAGGCTATTAACGACACAGAAATAAAGGTTCAATCAAAGACAACCAAGGAGTGTCAGAAAGGCCAGTATTTCCCAAGGTAAGAATATTGCAATGGTTTAAGTCGATCACGATTCTGTGTGACCCATCGAAGAGAAGGCGGAGCAGCAGGTCTTATCGAAGTTGTCGGCGCTGCGGATTGTAAAGCAAAAGCTGCATTGACGTTCGTCTAGTATGAAGAACATCGCTTCATTCCCGATTCCAACAGAAAGTGAAAGACCAAGAAATGCAGGAAGCTGCTAGCTTGCTTGAGCTTGAGCTCGGCTAACATGAGATGTGCAATCTCTCACAAAAAAGTTGCTGTGAAAACAGCAAAACCATCTTTATTGAGGGAGCCGTTGACAAGAGCAAGACTTTCGTGGTTTCATCGGTGCCGGTTTAAAAATTTACAAAGACTGACTCAAAGAGCACATCGATGGACGTAATGAAGCATTGATCCGATCTCGCTTTTTGAAGCAGCTAGTAGCCCCTCCAAAAGGACGTTTCTTCAGCCCAAGGAGTCACGCCTGCCTGGAAATGGCGACTTTACTAACAGGAAGGAATGACCATCCTGCTCTCTAAATCTTACTCACTTGACTCCTTCATATGAACATTTATTAGAAAACCTGACGGGTTTGTGATCCCAGTATGAATACTAGAAAGAGATGCTCAAGAAAGGCTGGGGAGCAGTGGAGGAGAATACCTGCGTGTAACATAGGAAGAGTCCGAAAATGATCTGTGTTTGAAAATGGATTGCATTGTTGCAGTACATAATGCTAGCAAACGTGCACATGGCTTCGTTGTACATAATCAGCTTTCAGCACAAATGCTTCAGCTCCATTGCAGTGGCAATTCCAGAGCCTACAATTTTTGGAAACCCTGTACGTGTAATAAGAACGTCAAGTCAAGCAAGTTACAGATATACAATGACGTGCGAAACTTATGAAGGAGATGAGTAAAGTAACATAAGACATTAGCGACTGGATAGGCGGAAAGAATCATGACGAGTCAGTCTAAGAGCTCGGTGTCGCTCACAGCGTTGTTTTACTTGCACGAAGGGAGTTCCAGACTTTTGGAACTGCTGAAGGAAAGAAAATGTTCGATCAAGAACAACTACACCAAGGGATGTGACCGCTACATTGTGCAGCAAGCAAGAAGCGAACAATGTCAATTAGCTTCTGTGATTGCAGTGACATGTAACAGGACTTTAGAGGAAGCCATTTCAGTCACTACAGTGCACTTCGACCGACCTAGGCTGGATTTTTTTGTCCCTTGCGCACTGGCGAGACCGTCTACGTTGGCGTTACCACGAGTATAGCGAACGGACCGATAAGGAAATGACGCGCCTGTTCATTTCGGATGAGAGCAGATCAATTGTGAAAAATTATTTTGGACGCACCCTCATATGGCGAGATTAGATTTATAAGTGAAGCATGAGAAGTGTAATCTTCTGACGTTGTTCAATGCCGTTTTTAGGGTGCTCCACCAAGCTCAAAACCCACTCAGATAGTAGCAGCCCTGTGAATGCGTGTTTGGCCTATACAATGCCTTGCGATGGTCAATCGATGAAAAAGTAAGTGCTTTTATCCTCCCGTACAAAACCGATATCAATAACGATTCAGGAAGCTTGGGAGGACAAATGTGCAAGTGACACTTAATAGTCTAGTCTTGGGAAGAAGAGAATTCCAGAAAAAGTTCTCGATTCAGAAATATCAATTATCAGTATGAGAGAATGGCAAGAAGTCATTTTAGCTTTTGTATAGGACTTTATAAGGCGATTGTTTAGATGTGGCCTAAAATGTGACACTGAGAAAAGTGTCATACTGAGGCTTTGGACGCATTATGCGTTACGCATTATTAGTTATTGCGACTTCAAGTCACCCACCGCCCTAAGACCCTGTATTGTTGAGTCTTCATCTTGAGCTCACACTTATCAACAGACCACGATGGGAGGAGGCGAGCGTTTTTTGCAGCCGCAATTCCAGTGTGCAGTTTTCGAAACTATCCCGCTTCTCGACTTATCGCCAGCTCATGGTCCTGCAGTGGAAGTGCTTCGCACTCAGGTACGGAGTGACCCTGATAAAATGTTAATACTCTAGGGTCATTAGGCGTTCCACGCTTTCTCATCGATCTAGTAAAAGGCGATGAAATTATAAAGATGACGTCAACAGCTAAATAGAAGTTTCCTAGAAAATGTGCTTTCAAAAGAAACAAAACTTTCAAAAGAAAAGGAAAGAAAAATTGTTATAATGCAAAATATTCAGGCCCTTGTGCACTAATCATCCAGCATAGCATCCAGTTCTGATAACGTAAACTATACTAGTTATTCACAGTTTGACGGTAGCCAGTACAGCATAGCAACTTTTTCCACTTCTGAGAGTATCCCATGTTCATATTTGTGTGAAATCAGATTTACAGAGATTAGGAAGATTAATCCGAAAGATTATCTCAGGGATTCATGTTAATAGGAAAAGCGACCATTACCACTGTTGCGTATGGACCCTAATGTCCGGGCTTTGGCTTCTTCCTGAGGAAGGTTATTTCTAGCTACAGGCTGAACCTCGTCATACACCTCGCCAAACGACATGCATCCCATGGCTAGCGCATTGCTAACACAATAATGCATTTAGCACCCATTACTGGTGGTCTATCACCTCTAACCTTCAATTTCCTTGCCAGCAGAAAGATTCGGTAAGAATTTCCTTCCGATTTATGAATGGTATCAAATATGTCTTTATTAAGCGCTACTGTGTAATATCTGCCTCACCTATCCGGACATTTGAAAAGAGAATTGTATTGGATGTATCCGATCGTTGCTTGTACAATGGAAGCTGCGAATGAGAACGATCCCACGATCTGGTGAATGGGCAGAAATTTTCTTCGCACATCGTCGCTGATATTCGGTATAACGAAATTGATGAAACCGAACAGAAACTGAAAAAAATTACGAACAATCCGCTGGCGGTTCACCTAGAACATTTAGAAGGTGCATGTTCGCAACATTCTTCGACAAGATCAGTAGACGGTCTCTTTTTGAATGACACAGAAACAGTTTTCGAGTTCTTTTAATAAACATATTCCCGTTCACAGTATTTTCCTTTCATTTGAAGCAGATTACGAATTTATCCTGGACAACATTCAGGTCCCTCATCTCAGTGCCACTAAAAAGTGGCCATAGGGCATCGTGGGCAACGCACGTCGCTGCTCGCCACCAGCCTCTTGGCAGGTGCTCTTCATACTTCCACTTCAACGAAATCGGGTAGCCGCAAATGCAGCTAGCCGATTTCGGTGAAGTGACAGTGTGAAGAGCATCTAGCCACCTGAAAAATAATGTGAAAAAAACAACTATCCCGAATTTTCGTGACAATCATGGTTGCCTTGACAAGCGCTTTGTTGAGAGTATCGAAAAAANGCATAAAAATAATCGTAGAAATAACCTGGATAGTATAAACAGACATTACTCCTAGACCGATCCAACTGTGCACAGAGGTGAAGTGGCTCCAGCCCTAAATACAGAATGCTCTAGAAGTACTTTTCTCAGCTCGTTGTATCGAAATCCTGGAGCTAAGTCATGTTGATAGTGAAGGCTTGACTCTATTACAATAGGCATAGAGCAAAATTCACGGTAAATTTAAATTGTAATTATATAACTCTTTCGGAACAAGCATTCATCCGACTTACAATCCAGAACAGCAAGAGCATGTGAGAGGAATCATTTTATTGTGATGGGTAGTTTCCGATGCTATATTATCGTTCTAATGCCTAAGTATACATTGTGAAGTAGAAAGTGCAGAAGAGTAACTGTTCAGGGTTCATTAGAAGGCCATTTTTCCCTCAACTTTAATATCACTGCGATTGAACTTATCTGAATACTAACAATCTGGCATTTTTCACTACTGTTCTATTCATCCACGAAAAACCGTTAACTGAGGGCTGTGCGAAGCCAGTTTATAAGTATGTTTTATCCCCTCGGGGGCACGTACTGGAATTTGCGGGTGCGGTGGGTGTTCTGCACATTGGTTAAGGCAAGAGCTTGGCTAGTCTCTACAGTCTACTCAGCTTTTATGTCAGATGTTGGTAAACTACTCATAGGTAACCATATGCCGAAGACGGTAACAAAAATGGGCCCTATGTGTCCCTGGATCTCAGGCGTTCATATCTGGAAAAGACCAAGAAGACTGGATTGCTGATATCGACTGAAAGTTGATGATAGGGAGCCTTAGGTGTGTGTGGAAACTGAAATTCTATCTTTCGTCCCTGGAGACTTAGAAAGTTTAAATTCGAAAACTACTCAGGAGGCGGGATGAGATCCTTCAAGGTGGACGACAGGAAATGATAATAGTCGATAGGATCTGATAAGGAGCTTCAGAAGGGAAGAGCTACAATCAGGGTTAGTAGTGGAGCTCTGGTACTTGGATAGGTAATGTGGGGTGTAAAGCGACAATGGATGGTCGGGAAAAATTAGAGTTAAGAAGATTGTTGGTAATAGGGGCTGAAAAGGTTACGAATAGCGAGAACAACTGGGTGTGTAACGCCCTCCCGGGCATTGATGGAGTAGTATGTGATATGGGGTAAGACTGGACGGCAGATAACGGATTCCAGAAAATAATAACAGCTGATAAGGATTAACAAAGGATTACGAGAAGTCACTAGTTTGTGGCTCTTTCGAGTTACAGGATGTAGCACTGATATTTTGATACGATTCATAGGACAAGACGAAGTAAATCAACAAAAATAACTGACAAGCAATGTGATCGAGACCAGTCAAAGTCTGTACCACGGATGGATGAACTGAATCACCTCCTCTTTGGTAACGGAGCATTGTCACTTCGCGTGTAATACGGATGCGAGTGGATCGCAGATAACGTACAAAAAGTGACACATGACATTTTAGGGTTTTATAAGGTTAGACGGGATAATATTTAGGGTAGATTGACGAAGAGTGAGTGAAAAATGCAATAGGAAGGACCGATCAAAGTCGGTTTCCCATGGCGAGAACGTAGTTCATTTCATTTTTTACTACAGATCAAGATGAGAACGCCTCAAAATTCCCACCTCAGAGACACCACGTATTGTTTCTATGTTGATATCCGTTGCCACAAAACTTATTCTACCGTCAACAACCTGACAATCATAACATAAGACAGCATAGTTCTGAATTACATACGAGACCTTTAGACACCCTACGTCATCAGTGTAGAAGGGACTCACAGGGTTGAAGTACTCACCCTATTACGTGTATCCCTTATTTATTTCTCTAGTACAGTCAGAGCTAGGTTATGATCATTTGATCGCGCCGTGAATCGATATTATGCGCAGTGATTTGAATTAAATTAATGCACGTAGTTAAACACTGCCTTTTGAGCTTATTCTAACTGCTAAGGGGACAGAAGTGGTTAGTGGCAAGTGGGGCACCATCTTATACGTATGATCACGGATTCAAACGCGTTCAATACGCTAAATCTGAGCGGTGGTCAAATAAGAGGGCACATCCCCCAGATTAGATTAATTACGCCCAAAGAATTTAATTTTTACCTGACTATTACTATACGTTTGTGCTAAATTTTCTATACCACTACCTTTACCGTACTCAAAAAGTCTTGCGGACAGAGAAACAGACCCATATAAACACCGATTAATCCAAAACCGCATTACTGCTTTATATTTGTCAATGACAAGTTGACTGTTTGCAGAATGATTCGGATAAGATTCGCCAGCGCAGTACTCCACGAATCTAATAAAGATTCACACGAGAATAGCGTGATTTTGAGAATAAGCTCGAACCTGAAAGAGCGTTTCATCAAATTCTTAGATGATAGGAAGGGAGTCGTTAAGCGAACCTGGACTATGCGGTGCTCTGCGGGAGCTTTTTGATAGACTAGATCGCAGGTTCTCCTGCGACGCACCTTTGGACCTGAACATCACTGCGCTACATGCCCTGGTGAATTCGTTATCCTCTATTTATCACCACTCAGATCGCCCGACTGACGCAGAGCTCTCCTCGTTCTTGTTTTGGAGTTGACCACACCTGCATTCCCCAAATTCAAAAGCTCTGGTCTAACCATAGGATAACCTGGATGTTTTCACTCAAATTATGCTCATATCATACATGGTCCACTCCTACACCCCTCCACGCCTCCACAGGCTCGGTCCAGTTCAGCCACTTTCTATCACCTACCATCGGTGTCCTAATCCTGCCGCCTCTACACTTGCAAAATTCGAATGTCCTAGGTCTAAATTAGTAATTTTTACGTACGACCCTCCTTCAAGGGCGGAGTCTAGTCTTGCCACCTATCGTTAGTGTTCCCACAACGTCTCCTGCGCTTTTACAGAATTTGAACGCTCTAGGTCCACGGTAGCAGGAGTTATGAAGTTTTGCTCAGACATTTCGTTCCCGCCTCCTGTAAACGGAGTCCAATCTTGCTACCCATTACTATAAGTGCTCCCACCCTGCCGCCTGCCCACCTACTAAATTTGAGTATTCTAGGTTCATTAGGGCAGGAGTTATGAATTATGAGTGGGACAAACGCTCATACACAGAAATACACAAACAGACACACTTAGCGGATTTGATATGTAAGATAGAATCCAGCTACACGCTTGCTAAGCTCGCTGTTTAATTTCCCACAGCGAATGCTAGACAATGATATGCAACCACCCCTTGACGAAAATTTTGTTTTGTTCCGTGTTCATTCCTGATCACTCAAGAATTGTACTCAACGGGCGAAGACACACAATATGCTGGTAGGTGCGTGCGAAATAGTGAACCGCAATGGTAGCGACTGGACCATGAATGGTTCCAGAGTCATTTGTTGGTAGGCCAGATAATTTTTCGAACTGTTAGCTATTTCTCTTGTCGCCCTATACGGTACACCAATCACGTCAACTGCACGCTGGAGTCCAGGACTTGGAGAGCGGCTGGTGAGAATAGAAACGGTCAAAACGAAGCAAAATTAAGTTTCCACCTGAATTGTAGTGTATATCGTTGTATAGCGTTTCTTACTGGGGTATCAAACAACTTACATTAAACCTGTGTCACTTGGTTCGATAAGTAAATAGTATTTGATTTGCGACAAACTGATATTTAACATTACATAATCAAGGAAACGCCTACTCTGGTTCGATTTGGCAACCCTTTTTTTCTGCTCTGGAACTTTTATTACGTGCATCGCCATATCCTCAGTTACGGCAAAAAATGCTTCCAGATTCGAGAGTATGTCTTAAAATCAGGCTAATCCAGGTTGAACCTTTTGGTTTTTTGAAATGGAAATACCATCTCGTAGAGCTTGATGAGCTCAGGTTAACGCTATTGACTGAATTTACAAAAAAACGTTCGACTTACATTGGCATTTTTTTGGATGATGATAGCAGCAAAAGCTGTAGTAAAAAAGCTGATGGCCAACAAGTGGAATACGAAGTGAATTGTTTTCGACACGATTTTACTGTCGGAGCGATACATTCGATATGATAAAAGAGCTGAAAATTGTAGAATTTCCACGGTTTTAGACGTAATGGTAATATAGAAATGGAGTAATATATATATATATATATATATATATATATATTATATAGCAATATTTCTTACCTTCGCCTTGGAAGAAAATTAGCCCTGTGCTCATCAGAATTCCATGAAAATTAAGTCCACGATCGTTGCCTTTCTGCGGCCACCCTATTCCATGGTCCATTGTGTTGAATAAGTAGCCTAGAATCTATAGCATCAGAAAAAAATAACAAGACAACATTGTCAGTCATGGTACTGACATCTTTTGGAAGATGTCTCTTTTGAATGCGAGTGTCACAATTCTGTTTAAATAAAATGTATGGGCCTTTTGAGAAAAACTGAAAACGAAAAAGTTTGGACGAGTGTCCCATATACGAGTCCTGACACAACGAGTACAGTAACTTTGTTGCAAAGGTGTCTGGTTGCAACTTTTCTCGTAAGTTGACACTCAGAATTGCAACAGTTTGTGAAGCACTTAGAATCAAATATTCAGAAAAGAGGGATCGAACCAGTTTAAGAGTTCAAAACTGATAAAAATACGGACTACGCCACAATCAATATGCTTAGCCAACATGCACGAAGAGCATCTTCATCTTCCGAGCCCTGAAACTTTTTCGAAAAGCCGTTCATAGTTCCCATATACATGAACAGCATTCAGAACTTTCGATTAGTCTGGGACTCCATTTGAATCCCATGGTAGGTGGACTACCTCGGAACTTAGAGTGGAAATCCAGAGCAATCGATCTCCCTGTTAGCGTCTTTTCTCCTTATCGATCTCCCTGTTAGCAACTTTTCTCCTTAAAGTGCCTCAACAGCTTTCGTCAACTTTTATAACATTCTGACATTCACACTATTATCTGCGATCCAGTCAAATCCCACGTCACCAAGCAAAGAGCACAGAGCAGAGATTACTCAGAATACACGAAAGGCGCAATAAATCCGTTGGCGCCCCCTCCTAATGCTCCTCATCACCAAGCGCTTAACAGTTGTTTCAATTTCCTGTCACCAACCAACTACGATCCCGCCACACCCAACGTTATCCGTCAAAGTAATAAGCTTCCCCTGATGTCGCGGAGTACGTAAGAGATTCCATGGCTCTTTCCTTTCAGAGCTCCAAATCAGCCCTTATCAGTTGCTACCACTTTTTGTCACAAACAATCTATGATCCCGTCTCACACTACATCACTCATTAGTGTAAAGGCTTTGAGGTTTAGGCTGAAAGCGTACCTATTTCAGTGGTTCAGACCCCCTACTCTTCAGGAGTCTTCTTCAGCTGTTATGTTTCCTGTCACTAACTACCCACAATCCCGACACATTCCCCACACCCGTCGAGGAACCAAAGATCCACCGAGGATATTGGACCCAGCGCACAACGTTTGCGAATGCTGAAGTAACGCCGTTGGCGAATTAGGCCCCTTCTGAGTGTCAATGTCGTCACTTCCTGTGTTCCATTCGGTGGGCTAATCAAGATATCGATTTTGAATGAGGAAAATATCCTCAAAAATATCCCAGGATAATCACTGCGCGATTTGTAACAAGGTACACCCGCATCACAGTCGTTCAGGTATATCCACCTACGAAGGACACGAGTGAGGAATTGAAAGACAGCTTCTATGAGCAAATTTAGCACATTGTTGATGACATAGCGAGACGGGATCTGAAACTTATCATTGTAGATTTCAATGCGACCCTAAGTCAAGTCCGAACTGGTCTCGAGCGAGCAATTGGGCCGTTCGCTTTTTGTAAGCATCTTAGTAAAAATGGCGAGCGTCTAGCCTTGTTCTGCGAGCAGAATGCACTGTGTGTTGGAAATACGCTCTTCCAACACAAACGGAGCCATAAGGAGACCTGGGGTTCGCCCGATGGGGAAACAAGGAACGAGATTGACTATATTTGCATAAGCAAGTAGTGGAGAACGTCTCTTCGGGATGTTCGGGTATTCCGTGGCGCTGACGTGGGTTCAGATCATCACTCGGTGGGGGCGTCAATCAAACTCAAGCTGAAGAGGCAGGAGAAGAAAGACAAAGCTTCAGACAAGCTAGATCATTTGCAGTGGAGAAGCTGAAGGGTCCGGCCACCAATGCAAGCTTTCCTCTGGAGTTACGAAATCAATTTGCGGTTTCGGAGGAGGTGTGTACCTTGGAAGAAGAGTGGACATCCGTCAAACGAGCCATGCAGGACTGTGCTCAGAAAGTGGTCGGACGAAGACGCGTGAAACGAAAAGAGCAATGGATTCAAGAAATCACCTGGGAGAAGATAGGTGAAAGGAAACATTGGAAGCCTCGGAGAAAAAAGAGTAGAATGAAGACGAGCTCGATGAAGCACCTAGTAAATATGCTGAACTGGATCGCAACGCGAAGAGGTCCTGTCGCCTAGATAAAACAGCCCTGGTTTTCGCAGAAAGGAGCAGAAGCTCAGCATGCTGCAGGGCGTGGTGACTCGAAAACCACCGCATTGTCAATGAATTGATAGGAAGTTCGAACAAGATCAATTTGCCTATCGAGGACAGTATTGCAAAGTCCTTTTGTGCACAGATGAACAGAAAAAAAGATGGCTCGAACATCTTCGAAGCATCCTTAACCGGAATTGTTAAAGGCAGGTTTCAGCATGATGGTGAAGAAGCTCGCAAAATTGTATAGCCGTTGCTGGAATGGTGGAGAGGTCCCAGAGGAATGGAGGAAAGGAGTGATTGGGAAGTTACCTAAAAAAGGAAATTTGGCGGATTGTGGAAACTTGGGGGGTATCCCACTTCCTTCGGTTCCTGGAAAAGCATTTTGCGTTATACTATTAAGACGACCCCGTGATGCAATAGATGGCCACGTAAGAGAAGAACAGGCTGGGTTCAGAAAAGAAAGATCGTGTTGTGAACAAATATTCACTCTTCGTAACATTGTCGAGCAACGCATTGAGTTTAAGCATCTACTCTTCAACAATCTCGTGGACTTCAGAAAGGTGTTCGATAGCGCACACCGTGAATCATTATGGGAAGTACTCAGAATGTACGTCATACCGAGGCCTTTTATTCGCTTATTCAAGAATCTGTCCCGTAACTCTTCATGTTGTGTAAAGACGGATACAGGTAATACCTCATTTTTCAGAATCGTTACAGGAGTACGGCAAGGGTGCATCCTTCCGCCATTGCTGTTCTCTGCCTGGATTTTGTCATGAGGGAAACAACACAACAAACAGCGGTAGGCGTACTTTGGTTTAACGATGAAAGGTTCACTAATCTGGATTTCGCGGATGACATCGCACTCATTGAAGACACTCATCGAAGACAAAGACGGATAGCAAAAGGTCACCGATACGCTCAATGATTGGGTAACGCCAGTAAGTTGAAAGCCATGTCAGTCGGCAAACTTGCAGGTGAAGGTCAATGTAAAGGATGCATTGATGGAAAACGTCGACAAGTTTACTTATCTCGGGAGTAGACAACCCATGATGGCGATATCAAAACAGAAGTTCGTAGCCGGAATGCAAAAGCAACAGATGTGTTCAAGAGACTCCAGCCAATATGGACACTATCGTCAATATCTCGAACATCGAGATCCGCCGGTATTCTTCCACTGTGATCCCTACCGCAATTCACTCAAGCGAAGCATGGAAATATATGGCGAGTTTAGCCAAAAAGATGGATGCTTTCCACCACATGTCTGCGAAGGATCATGATGATACGGTACACGGATCATGTCACGAATGAGGAAGTTCTGCGCCGCTCTGGTACGAATAGCCTCCACGTGATTGTGGCATGGCGTAGACTTCGATTGATCGGTCACATGTTGCGTATGTCGTAGCAACGTATCCCAAAAATGGCTATGCATTGGACACCTAAAGGAGCCAAGCGAGGAAGAGGCCGTCCCAGAAACACGTGGAGAAGAACACTTGACAACGGCCTCAAAGTCATGAATGTTCCCAGGGACGAAGGAGAAGGCCTTGCACAGGACCGGCAACAGTGGAAAGATTTCATTGCCCTATACGCCCAACGGCATGGGAGGAACTAAGTCTAAGTCTAAATTAGTATATAATACGTTGAGTGTGCCTGTTGATGTGTTTGTGTGTACGTGTGTGTGCTCGTTGACCGGGAATTCGAAACTCCAGATTAACTGGTCCTACAGCATTCAAATTTGATAGCAGCACAGGCGGCAGGATGTCGTTGTCTTTCTTACCAATTGTACAGTGCGTCGCAAAATGATACACCACCTCTAATTTTCCCAAAAACTCACAGTATATGATGTTTCTGAAAAACTGCTAGAGTAAAAATGTGTCAAATCGAATTGCAATCCGCACATTACCACCAAATTCCAGCTCGAAAACACTAACATTTTTTTGGTCAATTTTTCAATAAAGGGTGCTTTTCCAACGTCGCAAAATGATACAGCCACTAACAAAA
>UZAF01018256.1:13074-25933 GCA_900617895.1 Haemonchus placei | reverse complement strand
GCGGACCTACTAAGCTCGTATCCGGGGCCGCAACCCCTCCATGCGGCTTGCAGTGTTGGCCGGCCACTGCCCTTCCTCTTTCTGGCGGCCCAATTGCTCCTCTCCCTTTCCAACCCCCTCCCCCCCACCGTGTTTCTTTTTTCGTTTTTCCGTTTTCCTTTTTATTTCATATTAATAGGTCATGGTTCATTTTTCTTTTCTATTCTATTTTTTCTATTCTATTGTAACTCTGACGCTAGTCTGAACCTTACCGTTGTATGTCATTTCAACAATAGCCCAATAAATAAATAAATAAACCAAAAAGAACCCTAGCTTCTAGTCCGTCACGCTCGAAGGTCACGCTTACCAGTACATCGAGCTGCCGTTGAGAGATGAGGCACATTCATGTAACTTAAGCTTCCCTATGTAAAGATCCCTGAAACAACCCTCGTAACTCCGTTCAGAGAACACTTGGCAAATTCGAAAAGCAGATTTGAACAAAGCACCCAAAAACACGTACAGCAGTGTAGTTCTCATCACAAATGACCATTTCGACTTGGGATCCTTCCTGGTAAGATGGGTCGGGCTGAGATCAATAATGCATAACATTGTTCGAAAACTTTCTAGAATATGGAGAAAATCATTAAGGGCAGCTAAAAGAAGAGTGATCAAATTTTATAAGGAGAGAGGTCTGCACTGAGGTGGACAGGACTTTGATCGGCCCTGTTTATCAGTGTAAACCTTTATCGGCTCGCCCGGCTGAGCCGGACTCCCCTCCTTCCCGTGCTGAAATTGCCTCCATGCCTGCATCGCCCATCAAATTTGAGCGCTCTAGGCCCACGGGAACAAGAGCTATGAATTCAACTCAGACCCCGCCAACTGGCCCTCTGCTAGCGGGGTCCGGTCCTGCCGCCTAGCATAAGTGTTCCCAATTTGCCGCCTGCACTCTTACCAAATTTGAACGCTCTAGGACCAAATTCAAGAAGTTCACACGAACCCCGCCCCTTGTGGGTGGAGTCCGGTTCTGCCACACTATGAGTGTCCCCAACCTGCCGCTTGTACTCCTACCAAATTTTAATGCCCTAGGTCTATAGGGACAGCATTTATGTGTTTTCGCTCAAACCCGCCTCCCGTGGGAGGAGTCTGGTCCCGCCACCCACCTTGTGTGTTCCCATCCTGTCGCATGTGCTCCTACAAAATTTGAACGCTCTAGTTCCACTGGGACAGGATTTATGATTTTCCAAAACTTTTCATAAAGCATTGCATTTTTGGAGAACGGCCCGCCCATCGGGGATGGGTCCCTAGTTCGATCTAACTTACCAATGAACACCTCTAGCCACTTTTAACCCCAGTTTTGAATCTGTCCTGTGACTGAATTTGAAATCATGGTTCTCAGTATAGTTCATTTCGATGCACGTCCGTCCACTGTGGGCGGGGCTCCGTCAAGCTGATGTGTGCTTTATACTTCACAGGACATGGCCCACCCATCCCACGCTTGACCCGGTCTCTCCAGGCAGATCTAAAGGAGCTAATGAATTTCGTGACAGACATACATAATGACAGACGACAGACGACAAACGACAGAACGACAGAACGACAGATGGCAGACAAAGCGCTTTATAGTGAGTAGGATATATTATATTACATTACATATATATATNCGACAGTGTTTTGATCAGAAGCGAGTACCGTCAGCTACGACACTGCCCGATTTCGACATCATGGCTGCAGCAGAAAATATTGACAATTTGAAAAGAAGCATTACCGAACAGGATCAACGCGAAATTATCAAATGGGGCGCTATACGAGGAGAATCCGCCGCTCAAATTCATCGTCAGCTCAATCAATAAATGGATGGGACGGAGTTCTTCAAGCGTAGTGTGAGGAAATAGGTGCGAATGTTCAAAAGAGGAAGAACGGAGACAAGTGAAGGACGAGATGGTGCTCACAATGTTCACTCCGCACACGAAGAACGAGTAGCTGAAAACAAGCGTCGAATGGTTGAGCGCAGAGAATGCACCATTGCCGAACTTGCCGCGAGACCGGCATTCCTGCCACTACCGTTGGCCGAGTTGTGTCCAAAGAATTGAAGATGGTCAAGAAGATGTGTGTTTGGGTACCTCATTTACTTACAGAAGCGTAGGTCCAAAACCGAACTGTTGCCTGTAGAAACAATCTTCTCCGCCACCGACGTCACATACGACTCTTGAAACGAACGTTGGCTATAGATGAAACATGGGTGGGTTTGTACACTGAGCCCGAAAGTCACAAGCGTCGGGTTTGGATAGACGCCGATGAGGAACCGCCCGAATTGGTTCATAAAGAGTCACGTGGTTCCAAGTGGATTCTCATCATGGCAATGGATTTCTGGGGCGTGGCGTTCTGGCGACTCTGTCCTGAAAAAATGACCGTCACTTCTGAAGTGTATTGCCAGTTTTTCGACGATAATACCGACAATCGTATGGCAGCACACAACTTCAAGAAGGCATTTATTGCTCATGGCAATGACAAGCCCCACCCATCTCGAATTGTGCAGCAGTTTTTTGAAGAAAAGAATATTGAAACCTAGATTCAACCGTCGTATTCTCCCGAACTCCAGCCGTGCGATTTCAACTGGTTCGGTCAAATGAAGGTACGTCGCAGTGGCAAACGCTTTGACAACTGGTTCATTTTATTCGAATAAAAGCTTGCGAACTTTTGAATGAGATGACCTAATATTATATATTATATTATTATAATATAATATTATATATATACATTCGCATCTGCCTGTCTGTCAGAAAATTGATAGTACCTGGATAAGCACGTAGAGAGATCGCCTCACGTTTGGAATGGATTCGACACAGGGCAATATAATCACAGCTTATGTGATCTCAAAGACACAGTTCACGATAATCTTGAGTTACCCCTTTTTAGTCAAAAAGCGGAAGTACAGGTCAGAAATAGTTAACTGGAAGCGAAGAAAGCGAGAAAATTCGCTTATTGCGAGAAAAGCGAGGCTCTTCAAAGCTAAGGAAAGTGGTGGTTGGATGAGATTGCCTCGACGGAAATAACATGGAAGTTGTATTCGGACGAAAGTTCGGTTATTGCGATTGTGCAAAGAGCTGACTACATCAAGCAGATCTGCCTTTTATTCTTGCTATTAGTCATGACAAGTTATTTGAAATTTCTGAATGGATTCCCGTGTGATTGGTTCAGCCCCTACAATGTCGGTGAAACTTGTCCGAAGGTACAAACGGTACGGTCTTTGAGCCTCCATGACGCCCTATCTAGAACTGATAGAGCCAGATATGGTATAAGAGGGGCATCAAATTCATCCTATGTGGAAATCTCAAAAACCATTTCTATCGTGATCTGTGCCTTTAAGAAAGAGCTGTCCAAGGGGAGGCGGGACATTCACCGGAGTTGGCGGTGAGAAAGGCGAACTTCATATTTTGGTTTTAGAAAAGTCCACCCACTGAGAAAGGGTGAGTAAAGCCTCAGAAAGGATGAACAAAGTAGAAGGAGATGCCTATTCGGAACCAGTGGAGCGTCGAAAAAGTGGGTCCATTCTCTATCCAAATCCATAACTCACTTTCATCAAAGCCTGGAAACCAGAAAAAAATTGCTGGAGTAGGCAAATTTTATTTTGTAGGAGGCACGCGTAGGCCGAGCTAACTCCTACCTAAAGTTAACTCTGGGGGAGTGGGCGAAGCTTGCTCTCGAATAGGAAGGGGTTCTCAAAAAAGTTATAACATTGTCACAAACGTTCTAAGACTTTGGATGAAAAAGGGTAAAGGCTGTCGAAGGAAGTTCAAACAACTTCACTGTTGGGTAGAACGTGAGCCGAGGTGGGAGCTCAACCCATTCCTCGTCTTTGCTCAATCCCTTGGTGTTTGGGCTTTTCCGATACAAAAGCAGAATATTCTACACCAGGCACTCTGCCTCCTCTCCCATTTTTGAGGTTCCGCTGAGCTTTTATTTGTGATGTTAATTATGTCACCCTATTCCCCACTCACCCAACCTTGACCTGACCCCTCCAGGTGCTTTTTCAAGCATTGTCGAAGTTTGTTGCATACAGTCAGAAGCGCGTACAGCAAAAAGAGATTGTAGAGACACTCCACCATCCCGATAACCAGTGGTGTGTCTTTTTGCACTTAGGAGAAGAAAATAAAAATTGAGTACCTTCCGTATCAGCTCGCTGATCTCAACACTGTTGCATTGACTGCGATCACCATTGACGCCCACCGTTTTCTCTACTTCTTCTCGGACATGACTGATTTCACGCTTCTTCCTTCAACTCAAAAATTGACATCACTTCAAACTCATTAACTCTTTTAATTAGCCTCTTAGTAAGCGTGCTGCTTTCTCCACAGTTTCGTGACAACCGTCATTTTTCCGGAAACCTAATAGGACAATGAGGTTGAGGGAAGGAATGACGGATAATTTTTTCTCTTCAATAATCACCGAGAACAAATTGAGGAGTGAGCGGGATTCTTTCTTGAAAAAAAGTGGTTTGCAAGCTCTATAGAGGCCACTAAATCTGGATAAAGTATTTATTTCGACATATTTACTGTCCAGTGGAAGGCTCCTTCTCACTGAAGGACATAAAATAGTGGCACAGCAACTTGGCATATTTTCAATCGAATTTTTTACCTGACTGCTATTGCTCCGCAGTCAGTTCCACACGGGACCCTTCACATTGAATTCTGTTTTTAAGGCATGTAGAGAAAGCTGCGAGGTTAATCATTGTGAGATTGTGTTATCGACAACATCGATGAGGGGTCAATTGGTTCGTCACATAACTTCACTGTGAACACCACGATATAGCTAGGGAAACAGAATTTCCAAAAGTCACAAAGAAAGCTTCCCTATGAATACTCTTGAGCTGGTACGCTAGCGTGAAATCACGCAAACTGAAGGCAATCACCGATTGACATCCGATCTTCCGAGAATTCAAGAGAGAGAGGTATAGAAAGAGACTCGGCAAAACAAAATTCGAGAAAGAGACGAGCAGCAAATCTGACCGGGGGACGCTGAGACTAGGAAGACCACTCAGACTTATTTTCTATCGATTTGAACGAGACCATCGATACAATCGAGATAGAAATGGCAATTCAAAACCTGGGCGGCCAGGATACTCCTGATTTTGCAAAATATTGACGTCGCTGCGTTGGAAGCTATGAATATGTCACTCGAAATTGGGTAACGGAACTTCTCCCCTATCGCGGCATTCTCCCTTGCGGCATGCGGCAAACGCGATATTTTTCGTTGATTGACTTGCTTTTTTGTTGGATTTGATCGTTTTTTCTTCTGCTTCTTTTTCGTTTTCATGTTTATTAAACTTGATTAATTTAAATGACTCCTCCTATGTAAGCAGCGATCAAGAGTGCATTGAAATTGAAGAAAGCGGTCAGCCAATTCAAATAATTAAAGGACTACCTACCTCACAAATTGCGCGCTCCAATCTTCCATCGCAATCCTGCGATAAGCGGCGGGTGCGGCGTGTGCGACGCCGTGACAAGGGAGAAGTTCCCGGACCCCTCGAAATTACGGTGGATGATGATTATGTAAAGCGGAGGAATCCAGGTACGAAGTATAATGTCACCCGTTTCTACTCAATGTAAGCTGAGCTCTACAGCAACTCCACAACCCGTACCTCACCATTCTACAGGGAGGACAACGTGAAGAGATAGATTCAATAGGACGGTACTACCTTTCCCAAATTATCCAGTGAAGCTCACCGAAGCGTAATATCTCTCAGGAACCGGAAGACAGGAGGATGAGGGTCGATTATAGGCAGTTACATCCTTTTGCAGACGTCTCGTGCTTATAACATCAAACATCAAGCAAGCGGAAAGAAATCTGGTCGAATCAGACAAGCCAAAAACCAGTTTGAGACGCGGGGTCTGGCGAAGACGATTGTCACTGGAAACCAACTGGTATCTGGCGCACATTTTACCAATTTTACCATGGATTGTATGAACAGCAATGAGAATGGTGTCAGCAAACTATTTTATGAATGTAACGTGTACCCCGGTCCTGAAGTCAAATCACGAACAACTCAGTTCCGGAGGTCAGCAGAAGAAAACGCGTGGCGTTGGAAGCAACCAGGAACAACAAGGGAGCAGCAAAAAAAAGAAAAACCCCAAGTTCATAACTTTCCAACCATGACATCATTCCTGCCTTTCGTCTCAAAAAAGTGGACATTTCGGAGATATGATGAGCGTGAGGTTAGCGTTGTGCAACGAGCTGTAGAGTGGACAATGCTCGATGTTCCCCGATATGCCAAGTACAGGAAGAAATATGAATTTTAGATCTCCCTCATCAAACGAGAATCAAGCACGCTGCTGCTTACGCCAGAGAGTTCCGATCAAGGGGGTGGTCAGGTGCGTGTCATGCAAATTGTTGATGACCACTGAATGAAAGCATCCACTGGCTGAGCCTCTAAGGATGTCCAACAAACACCTGGACGTTCGCCATGTGTTGGCCAGACTCTTTCCCAGAAGCCCTTAGAAACGGAAGCGATAAATCGTATTGCTCGAGCGGAGAGAGTCCTCTGGACCGCACTGGCGATAAGGACTGGCAAACCACAACGTTACTGGAGACCGCTCGAGCAAATGGAAATCTACTGAAAGACAGGTTATAAAAGTGACACCGATGATAAATACTGGCCTACAAGATGTCATGGGAAGCATCATTGCGGCGACTGTTAGCTACCTATTACTGACTAGATTACTCAATTACGGCTCTCGTTAAAGCAGTCGTTTTCTACAGAGCACATCTAAAGCCCTAGTTCTAATTAATATTATAGCGCAGACGAGGTAGCGCTTGTTCGCTCATTTTTACAATCTTCAGTCGAAGGTCATTGAAGAGCAGGATTAAAAATAACTAACCTGCCAAAACCGCCGCCACATCCTCCTCCACCGCCGCAGCAGCTGAAAAATGATCTATGCGTGAAATCATTTAATTAATTCTATTTCTAGTGCACTGCACTAAAATGTAAAACAATTGGCTGAAAACAAACCATGGTGTAGCTTGCTGGCAACATATTGGTTGTGGTTGGCAGCAACAACTGAAAGAAACATCAGTCAACGAGCTTTTCGAAAAAGCACCGTCAAAACAAGTTTCTAAAAGCTTACCATGGTGGCGGTGGTGGTGGAGGACAACACATGGGTTGTGGCTGGCAACAGCAACTAAAACAAGCTGTAACTGAGATGCTTTTTGGAAACATATAGTCAAAGCAAGGCTACTGAAGCCTACCATGGTGGCGGTGGTGGCGGAGGGCAGCACATGGGTTGAGGCTGGCAACAGCAGCTGAAGTAAACTATGGTTAGTGTGGATGGCTTCCGGTAGTCAGATGGAGCGAAATATCAAAGAGAAATAGAACTAGCCATGGCTGTTGCTGTTGACAGCAACAACCGCCTCCACCTCCGCCCATCATTGGGAGAAAAAGGGCTGATGAAAGTGGGAGCATGACGGAGGCGATGACTAAATAACGCATCTGGATCCTGAAATTGCTGGATTCTGTTGCCTCACCAGTTTTGAGAATTATGTGAAGCCAGAGAGCATGATGATTCAACGTGGATGAAAATAGGGGAGGGTAGTCATTGGCTCATCAATGAGGAAAAAGCTGAACTTCTTGCAAATGCACAAGGTACAATAGGTACGAGCCCACTGCGGTGTGAAATATTCTTGTTTCGCCTGCTTTTGAACCCATTCCTGTACTTTTTGTGGTAAAGCTCTCCCTTTGTCCAACACCTGGGCTCGCTTTAAGTAGCGTGTCTATTGCTTTTGAACTCATTTTCACACAATTACATCAGAAAAAGCTCTTGGCTCACAATGTAACCAACCTACGAAGAGTCATAGGAACGGTTAACAGTCACGATCAAACCGAGCAGAGCGTAATCTCCGTTAATGAATATCTTGAAATGTAATTATCGACATATAATGTATGAATGCTTGATGGATGATCTCAGAAATCATGTGGGACAAAACGAAGCAATGGTTGTTCCAAGTCATCCTCACTAGTTGCTTTATATAACTTGCTATGATCACGGATCGTCTAACCTAGATCAACTATATCTTGACATATAAGGGCAGAACCGGTGGGCGCCGCGCTCACCTCTCACCCGGGTTTTCCCGACTGGTTGTATACCGATAGCGGGCCTTGTAAGATTTCGCCCGAAAAGTTTTAATGGTAGGCGGATGCTTACAATGAAGCCATCTAAAAGCGTCGAGCGAAGTAATAAGCATAACGAAAGGAGAACAACAAGCGTGGAGAGTTGCCTCTAGATTCGTGAAGTTCCTCTTGCTATGGATCTTGAGTGTCACCATTCTTCTGTAAGTGAAAGTGAAAGTGCAAGGATAAGTTGCTACGGATTATCAACAGTTCGCTTTCATCGAGGCGGAAGCCGATCCCACAGCTAGTTGTTCATAGCAGATCCCTAAGGACACTCGCGTTTCCATTCAAGCCTGAAAACAAAACATATGAATTAAATTGCGCTGGGAGAACTTTGTGCTACCAGCTTAGTCGCTGTTACATATGTTCAGTTGATGTATTAGGTGTGTGCATTAATTTCCGCCGCTTCCAAGGGCCGTTGAGGGAACCATGTTAGAGGTTTACCAGTGAAACCTGTCATAATCTGTAAGATAGGGTATTGGCGACCTACTTAAGGACAGACAGAACAGTTCCCCCCCCCCAAGCTCCTTTGCTATCAGACTGATTGGTCATGAAACGTGATAAACCGTTTTCCCGGTGGCCCTTCTCCTGCTGTCTGATTTGAAGAAAACTGCCAGTGAAACCCACCGGATGCTTTTCGATAGTTATTGAGGACAAGCTCCATCTGAAAGAACCTGCAGAGATGGTTTATCCTCACTCGAGAGCTTGCAACGAAAGCGGAATGTCCACTGCCAAAAAGTAATGCTGTGTGTGCATTCTGTGCTGGGATCGAAAGGGTGTTGTGTACTATGAGCCGCTGAACCCGAACGAAACTGTTACTGCTGACCGTTACGATCCCCAAATTAACAGTTTGTGAGATGCCCTCACCTAAAAGCTCACCTTAATCGCAAGACAATATCATGAAGTGCCGTTCCACCTCGAACATGCCAGACCCCATGTTGCGAAGAATGTCCTTTAAGAAAATTGCAGTTGTTGGACAGAATCAGCTTGTTCGGCCCGCATACTCTCCGGATCTTGCTCTTTCTGATTACCACCTATGTATTCCGGTCCATGCAAGTCAGTTTGGCAGATGTACGCTTTCGGAATGCCGATGAATTGCGAAAATGGGTGGATAAAAGGATTGCCTCAAAAGAAGAAGGCTTTTTAGACCCGGAATCAACAATATACCAGAAAGATGGCTAGAAGTTGTAGCTAACGATGGGCAATACATTGGTTTATGTACATTTGGTTTTACTTTTGTAATAATTATTTTTTTGCACGCGAAAAACGGCGGGAATTAATGCTCACACCTAATAAATTCTCTCTCTGTAGCTATCTCAAAACCAACACGGCCACTTAGAAAAGTTTTTTTGTGGTTAAAAACTCCTTTCAAGGCCTTAAGCCCTGCAGTATCTCCCACATGTTCCTAGAAGACCGAGAATTCAGAGAAATTATTCCCTCTTATCTCGAGTATTTTTGCCTCACGAAATCATGAGAACACTGATCGTGGGCTTTAATACTCTGCAACAGTCCTCCGCATGATAGCTACTGTTCTGAAGCTCATGTGTTCTCCACTATGAGAAGTTTTACACTTTTTTTTACGAAGTTTGAATTACAATTACCTAGTATGGCCATGCTGAACCTCTAGCTAGACGCTACTCATTTTCCAAAGTACAGGGTGTTTCAAAATTATGGGCTCTTATTCATGGCAGTGTATTTAAAGTTTCTAAGCTGAGAATGAAAATGGAATTTATAAGCAAAATTCCTTTTATTGTGTTCAACAGAACAAGTTACAGTCACACTTCACATAAGCATGAAAACAGTCCCAAAGTTTATTCTCAAACTCCTTATGTAGTGTACAAAGGTATCTCTCAACCATTTCTTCCCAGCCATTCATGAATTATGTAGGCTTTCATGGACTCCAAACTGAGATGGCAAAAAACTGAGATGGCAAAAAGCAAGTTCTTTTTAACCATGTATGAAACGGCGAAGTCAAGTATGTAGGTCACAACCAAAAGAGCAGAATGCTTTTCTTCGTGCAAATCGGGGAACATGCATCAGCTTTCGTCCTGGACGAGCTTGGCTGTGTGTGCTGGAGTAGCGCTCTGCTGGAAGGACCAAGAGCTGCTTCTGGAAGGGAAGTGGTATCAATACTTTAGTACTTCTATCAGTACACTCTTCGAGTTCACGTCTTTTTTAATTTTCACGCCGGTATCGACGAAGCTAATGTCGACGGTAAGACGCCGTTGATATCGACGGAACAAACGGCATCTTGCCATCGCCCTTGGCTCCTCTCCTCCTTTTGCTGGATTGCATTCATTTTCAATGCTTCTATCCAGAAGTTTTGTATCTATCGTCTTATTTGTTGAGGATTGCCTTTGCTGTGAAAACTATCTTGTCATATTCTGAGAGGATTCCACTGTCGACAATATCGATGAAAAATTCAACCGCTCGTCGAACATCTTCACAAAATGTCAGGAAAACGGAGAGTCCAAGGCTCAGGGATGTTTCTCTTCGAGGCGGGCTAGAGGCAATCGTCAACAAACGTCCGGTCTTGCGAAACAATGCTGAGAAGTAATGATGGTATATAAGCAATAGAAAGGAGCAGCACTTGTGAATGAGACCGAAGCCTCGCCAATTGCAAGGTCCAGATGACTTGAGTTCGTACTGGCGGAACAATCACCTCATCCCGAAGTCCAGTGGAAAAGGTCGTCTACGGCTCCTACGTGGATCTTATTGACGTCTACCTGCCGACCTAACATCTGAGGATAGTTCTCATTGGCGGGATTCGACATGTCATCTTGTCGATGAAATGCTGTTCGGCGCCCGGTTTCGATAGGATTGAACCAACACATCCAAAGTGCCTTTCCCGAGTTACCGCCAAATCGACGAGGCAACTGTCGCAATGCATAGAGCCCACATCAAGGAATACTAGCAAGCCTGTGCTGCTGGAGACCCGAATATCGGCAACTATGGCCCAAGCTGCCTCCTCAACTGAACTGGCAGAATATTAGATGGAGGACGGCTTTGCGATCGGTTCGGAGAGCATTTATGAATAGCGAAAGAATCGCGACAAAAGCAATAACTTGTCAGACCTAAAAAACTAATGGAAAGCATCTTCAGAATATCTTTACTACCTAACTAGCACCTTCAGAATATCGTCTTCGAAACTGCGCTGAATAGTGAAATATGTATGTGTCCGAGAACGGTTGCAGTCACGTGCGCCACAAATTAGAGCGCCAAACAGATAGCTCAACGAACTCCTACCTACATATGTGGAACTTTCCAGAAACTGCTCATGCTCCATACAACACCTCTATCGCGTGCATCACAATGAAGAGCGCGTCAATCAAATACGAGTTTTTTGATCTGAGCTTCGCCTTTCGAGATTCTGTCTATAGGTTGTGGTGTTATGATTTCATGAAGAAACTTCGGGATGTTTGGCTCACTGCGTATGAATCTGCCTCGTTTGAACAGTTGACCACTTCCTGAAACCTGCCCAGTTTTTCCGGTGTCTGGGCTTTTCGAAGCAAAATTGTGAACTTGCCCGAAATTTTAAGCATCCCAAGCTTCACCGTCCTGTTCAGATAATGCTGAATTTCGAGTCTTCTAGAGAAACAGAACGGAGTTCACTGCATTTAGTGAATGAAAATTTCATAGGCAGTCAATACTAATGAAGACTTCCAAGGTAGAACGATTTTTTCTCCGGACTATATGGCAATCTTTAAATCTTAGCACCGCCCGCCTCGGCAAACCCCTCAACCGTTAAACGGAGCTGTGGACTTTTGATCTTTGCTCCGCCCACACTAGGATCTCGGCTACGGACCCTCTATCGGCTCAGACCATTTTCCAGCGTTTCAGAACGTTTTGGAACGGAGTTGTGATTTTTTTCGAAAAGGACCTACCATTTGCGTGCACACCCCACCCATTGTGGGCGGAACTTTGACATGTTTGCGAATACTCACATGTATAAGGCCTATTAATTAACTCTTCACGCCTTCGTTGAATCGGATTATGATCTTATATGGCAAGTGTCGCCCACTGCGCCAGCGCACCGCCCACCGCCTGTGAGTCTTCTTCAGTTCACTATTTGGCCCTTCCTCATCTTTACCCTCTTTTCCCGGCTTTTAAGCTGTTATGGAATAAGTCAGACATTTCGCCACCGCAAACTCCCATGCATGCCCTGCCCCCTGTGGGTGGAGCTCGCTGAGCTCACATGTGCTCCGTCGATCTCGTCTTATGCCCGACCCATCCAAAACTGTACCCGACATCTGCAGATGATTCTTCAGAAATTTCTAATTTCCGTGCAAACAAACAAACAAACAAACAGACTGACTGACGACAGACGCGAGCGCGATATCTATAGTAAGGATGAGCACTCCTTCCTATCGTAGAGAACAGGCATACGCAGAGTCCGCTGCTCTTACTAGCTGTCGATATTCTATATGACCTTTCTACTCTCCGCTATCATGGTGATGTCATCAATGGAACGGATGGCCTTAGGTGACCAGTAACAAATCTGTCGTCTTTCTAATTGTTTCATTGGAGTGTATTACAGTTCCGAGTTAATTCAAAGATTGTGTCAAGCTGAAAAAATCTCGCTATTACCGAAGGTGGACTTTAAGAACAACATGTATTGAGTTGTCCGAAAAGTTTCCGCCGATTTTCGATTCATCTTTGAGTGAAAATTTCTAGAAGAAGAAACCCAGTGATTAAACTATATATCCTCCATTCTGTTCA
>UZAF01018256.1:0-12032 GCA_900617895.1 Haemonchus placei | reverse complement strand
TCTTATGAGGTTGGATCCTTGATCTTTTGTATAACAGTCGGTGAACAGAGGATGTTCAGAATCGGCGGAAACTTTTCGGACAACCCAATACTACTGATCAGGCTCAATGAGGTGAAATATGCGTAAACTGCCCTTTGCTCCTTACCAGTTTTGGATATTAGTTGATGACCCGAAGCCACACAAGATTTTCAGCAACTCTTCGTACTAATTTCTGGAATCCTGCTCTTGCTTTAGATCCTCCATTTCAGTTTTTTCGGTACTATCCCACCATTACAATCCCAAAAACTCAAAATTTTAATTTTCGATGAAACTTCGCCCATAGGGGTGATCCGATGCCCTAATAACGAATATGTCATTCATTTTTGGCGCTGGCGCCATTTGGCGCCAAATGGCACCAGCGCCAAAAGTGAAGGTCATATTCGTTATCAGGGCATCGGATTACCCCTATAAGCGAAGTTTCATCGAAAATTAAAATTTTGAGTTTTTGGGGTTGTAATAGTGGAATAGTACCGTTTTTTCTTTTCAGGTGCTACGGTCGCCTACTGCTACTAGTCCTAAAAACACTTCTCTTGTTTTGTTCTGAGAAGTATTAACTGTTAGTTGAGCGAGTGCAGAGGTCAAATTACTATGCTCATCTATTTCAGCAAGGAATGCTTGTTTGCACATTATCAACGCAAATCACGTTTCTCAGCGCACACACTGAAACACTTTTTCGGTCAGTCAGCACGAGTCAGTATGTACCAGTCCTGCCCTACCTTAACTGACCATAATCATCTATATCCTTGCCAGCTCGACGAGCCAAGTGAGTTTGTCCAGCCTCAGATTTATAATGTTCATAGAATTTATACGAAATATTGCGGAGAAAAAGATCGTTCACGCCTGTTAATCAGCCTTTTTCACAAGAATTTCCGTTGTCTCTTTCGAAATTTCCTCAACAGAATCGTTCTCGATACCTATCCTTCCACTCTCATCGGCGCTTCCATCGGAATGGTCCTGGAATTCATTTAGATTCGATATAGAAGCGACTAGTCTTTTTCTATAAACCTACTGTTTCATTCTGTTTCAATCGGAAAACACCGCAGTGAATTCCATTCTTTTTCATGATGCAGTATTCATCCGTCTGTGCAGCAATCGATATTTTCTGAATTGGAAATACAATGTGGACCAGCTTTCATTTCGATTTTTTTCAAAGATTGCTCCAGAAAACTACGAGAGCATTTTTTTATGGGGGCGTCTGTGAAAGCCTTCTTTCCCATTGCTTTGAATATCGGACAAGAAAAATCTTGAACTCACTTTATCGTCGCAAACTGTCACATACCCGTAGCCGTCCTTTAGAAGTTCAATGATTGTTATGAGACTAAGATGAGGGTCGACTTTGATAGCCTGAAGAACAAAATAAAGCAGCTCGCTCAATAAACTCGACAATTCTCCTTAAACACTCTCTTTAGAAAAAGGAGCAGCTCTTCTCGGCAGTCTCAGAGGCGGATTATGCAGCCAATGATTAACATAGTGAAAAACATTGAATAGGGCAACATCACCTTTTTCATAATTTGTCGGAGCTCGTTGCTATTGCAGCTCTCATTGTGCCGGCTGGTGAGCACTGTCGTTGCCTCACGCTTTTTCCTTCCGCCACAACCACAACAGCCACACATTGGAGGAGGTGGAGGAGGTGGTGGGGGTGGAGGTGGAGGGGGCGGAGGAGGAGCAGCACATCCTTAAACACCAGGGGGCGATACCCATTAACAATGTAGCCAAACACAACAGACAAATGCAACTCTGGTACAACACCGTTTTCAGCAACTTAAGTGCCCCTCGAATGAGAAGTTGGAAAAGCCTCGAACTTCAGCTTTGGCTGGCGGCGTGCCCAATTTCTTACCTATATAACAAAACTCACCACAGCTTCGGCAGCCTGAGAGGTCTTACCATTCGTTCCGTTCGGTTAAGCAGGATTTCAAAGGTGACTGATTAGTTATATCAAGCGAAAGTTTACAATGCAATCTTCCAGTAATACTTACCACCACAGCAGCCTGAAAAAGACTCATTGACTTCTTCGTTCTTTTCATAGAGCTCAGGGTGATCGGATGAAGGTTTCTTTCAGCAATCGGCCGAATATCCTCACTACATATACTACATAGTAACTTCAGGAGAGAAACGCCCACTGATTGGGTGCCTTCTGATTTTTTTGTTTCTTTTCAATGCATCGAAAGAGATCACTTGCTCAACCATCGAAAATGAAACCGTGCCACCCTAAACACGTAACTGGTTACGTTGTGTAGTAGATGACTTACAACAGTTTCCTCCACCCATCATCGGGAAGAATAGAGCGTAAGTCGTTGAGACCATCATCAGCGCTACCACGACACTTTTCATCCTGAAAAGCAAAATTTCTGTTTGAAACAATACCTCTAACCGTTCGAAAAGCGTATGCCTCTAGCTTTTGATCTAAGAAATTGAGCGGTGTTTTCAAGAAAATGTGGTTACTTGGGAAGTAAGGGCAGAAGAAAGTATCAAGGTGATCCGAATAAGTCAAGGAGAAGAAAAAGAGGGATTCCACTGAAAAAGCTCAGGATGGCAGTAGTACGGCTGTACTGGTAGGCGAAAAAATCTTCAATAAAAGTACTTCGGTCTTGTCAAGAAAAAGCTGTAGATATCGAGCAAAAACAGGCATTCGAAGTTCGGCAATCTAACACTTTGTGACTCACAGTACAAATCTCTGATGTACATGACTTTACTCCGCATGATGAGCTCAATTGGATAGTAAAAGTCGTAAACAACCGAATATATATATTCCTGGAGACGACAATTGTAAACCTGTTTTGTGGAGACTGAACTCTCATTTTCATCGACGTAGAGAACTGACAAGGGCTTATTCACCTCGATCACCAATTTGCATTGTTCAAGGAATTTTTATTAGAGCGAGTCATGAGATTGTGGACAGTATACCGATGATCCACAACACTTCGTTACGCTGAGGAATTTCAGTTGGAGACCACGCAATGCCAGGCATCTCTTTGAGTACTCGTAGTTATTCATTACACTAAATCGGTTCGGTGAAACATTCTCCCCTTATCCTGCCCTATAGGGTTTTAGGTTTTATTGAATGTTCTAACAATAAGCTGTAAACTTACTCTGGCTCAAAGAAAGAATTAAATTGATAACTAGTCTTCAAATTTAGACTTTTCCTTTGATAGACAGATTGGTGCTTTCTCATTTCGTGAAGTGTCCTTTTTCAATCTCACCGTGAAGTAACACCAAAAGCAAAAAGTTTTTAGATACAAAAAGGATTCTGATTACGGTTCCCGCTAGGTACAGGTACGGGATGAAGCCCTGACTGAGATGGAACTTTAGAAGAAGAGCGATGACAGAAAGCCACTGAGTTGACTCGACAAGCCTGTGACTCTGTTTATATACAAGTAAGCTGAATGCTTTCATTAGCATTGTATCCTGTTGGGGAGCTTGTTTAGACAGTTAAGGACGTGAGGAACTAGCGCAGTAACCAGTTACGCCATCTTTTCAGGATCTCCGTAATCAGTGAGGAAAGTGGTTCTCGGTCAGTCACTTTCTTCGAGACGACAGCCCTGCCCACTCCATTCTTCGGTAAGTCCAGTGCTATGCTATCAACCTGAGTTTAATGAAGGTCTGTCAGATAGGAAAGCAATTGTCAGCTCATCGTAAGGCTAGTTTCCCAGATTACGATGAGACCATTGCGTGATTGTTATTCTCCTCGTATCTCCAGACTTAGGACTATGGGAATTGTTTATGACTGAATGTTCATTTCTCATTACATACCACATGTACAGTTCCTCACATGCGGTATGGAGTGAGCGGCTCCTTGACGAACACAGATCGACGCAGGTCATCAACGGTGGTGGGTGGAAATTTGATCAGTTAATAGCCGACGACTTTCCCTAGCCTTACCCAGCCATGATTAGCGACATTTCGAGATTCCTTGGGGTCATGATCGGTGAAAGTCAAGTTATCTTATTCAATTCAAGCCCAGGGTTCAAACTCAGAGTTGATTCTCGCCAGAGCTAATCATCTCTTCATCCCTCCGGGATCGAATATTGATACCAGACTCGTATGGGAGGGTGAAAGCACTGACTCCCAGGCTAGCCATAACAGATCACTTTGTAGGCGACGTGCGTATCCCAGCCGCAAGAATGATTCTAAACGGAAGTCAAATGCGGACGCATCTCAGGAAAGAAGATGGTTACACCTCCCTTGTCAAAAGAATTCCCCCGTCATTCTTTACTCTTCTTGAGATCTCTTGGGTATTCGAACGCCAAGCGACACAACTTAGAAATGCTATCAGACCTGTTCTCAACAGTTCCGAGGTGGATGATGTCATGATTGTCTGACAAAAAACTATTCGTCGAGGGGACATTTTGAGGGCTATCACAGCTCAAAAAAATCGTGGTACCGCCGTAGTCCCTCCAGAAAATTTCGTCATAAGTCTGATACACAAAGCAAATTTAACCGTTACTTTATACAAGTGAATAATTTTAAGTAATCAATTATGAAGTTGAGTAGGCGCCTAGTCTTTTTTGACCTCAGGCTTTTCAGGCTCTTTCTTCTCGACAGTGGCAGCGATACCAGCCTGGGTCTCAGCTTTTACAACTGCAGCTGCGGCTGCCTGGTCGGCTTTGGCAGTTGTGGTCTCCTCGGCCTTGACTGTGGTGGTGTCGTGGGTGTTGGTTGTGGTGGTATCGTGGACTTTGACGGTGGTGGTATCGTGGACCTTGACAGTGGTGGTCTCCTCGACTTTGACAGTGGCGGTATGCTCGACTTTGGTTGCCTCGGGCTTCTTCTGTAAAGACATCAAAGTTATATAAGCCTTTCATTCTTGGAAAAGGATATGGACGGAATTTAAAATGATGTAACTTGTGTTTGGGTAATCCATAAGTTCCCATGAGTTTTCCTAGACAGCAATTTGCAGTGCACGAACTAGACTGAGTGAATCCCTTTTCATTCCCATGCTTATTTGTAGGGATTGGAGTCACATCAAAGGTCTTGTTCCTTTTTTTTTCGAAATGAATCCCAAACACCTGTTAAACTTCCTATCCATTAGTGGTTCCTGTACTTGATAACTTGGACAAATCCGATTGTCGCACTGAGGATTCACTATCAGCATTTGAAACTAGCTCACCTCCACTTTCACATCTAGACGAAGTGCGACGCAGTAGATATCTCCGACGCGAACTTGACAGAAGTTGTCGGTTTCAGCAATGAATTGTGGCTTCTAGATAGAGACTGCTTTGGTGAAATTAATCCGAAGAAAAGTCTACGAGAATGAGTTCCTAGCAGTCTCAGACCTACAAATAGGAATCTACAAACATACCTTGTCGCTGCAGAACACCGAGTAGTCGCTATGGGCCTTGAGCTTCTCACCAACAGCAGCCAAGCTTGAAGCGACGTCTTTTTTCACATTCTAAATTGAACGAATTCAGTGCTTGGCGGTTGAAGCCTAAGTCCGTGATTTGTGTGATTTGAAAGACTTGAGAAGACTCATCCCTTATAGTGTTCTAGAAAAGATCGAATTTGACGTCTGAGTTGAATTCCTGCTATAAAGGAACTCTTCATGTAAATAGAGGGGTAGCTATAGAGGCTCCTTGAGAAAAAGAAAGAAAAAAACTGCCCTCATACCTAGCCAAATAGTATTTTTGCAACTTGTGGTTCTCTCATGAACTCCGTTAACTTTCCCCAGCCTCCCCACTCAACTCTACCTGTAACTTCTACGTGACTTCAAGAGAGGAAACCTAGAGCTTTCTTGAAACTCCCTCCCTACTGCAAATTAATTACTTCGCACTATGTATGTATTGAATAAGACTTCTCATAAGTACTGCCCATGATACCTCGTTGAGAAGGATTCGCAGCTCTTCGCTATTGCAGTTGTTCACATCTTCGTGAGAGATAACGTGTGCGGCCTCTCTCTTCTTACGTCCGCATCCTAAATTAGAATAATACTAATAACAGTAATAATATTGCTCCTATGCCATGAAATGCGAAGCTGATGGCTTTCCTACTTTTTGGGACGGAAACGGATCTATCGCTTGGCATCACTCTTCTATAGTAAAAAAAAGTTATGAATGTTTGTCAATTTCTATACAAATCGATAATGACCGATACTAAAAGTTCTATATCGGTCGTTCCCACCGTTAACTTGAGTGTTCCCCTATAGAGAGGAGAGGGGGGGGGGNACGATTGTGTCCTTACTGAGCAAGGTTCCCTCCATGAATCCTTGAATCTCATAGGTTCTGGTTGCTCTACCAGGTAGAAGAGGCTATGAGTAGCCGGTGAATCTACCGATACCCCTGAAGGTAGTCTTCCTTTATCACTCTATTCTGCCAATTTTCAACGTTCTAGTCTCGAGGAAGTGGTGATAACACTTCTGTGTAAAACGCAGAGTTTCTTGCTTCGNGGGGGGGGGTGAGCTATAAATCTCCTCAATAGCACAAAAAAATAATATTGTCTGATGACTAGTGATAAATGTGGAGTACTCCATTGCGACGATTGTGTCCTTACTGAGCAAGGTTCCCTCCATGAATCCTTGAATCTCATAGGTTCTGGTTGCTCTACCAGGTAGAAGAGGCTATGAGTAGCCGGTTAATCTACCGATACCCCTGGAGGTAGTCCTTCCTTTACCACTCTATTCTGCTAATTTTCAACGTTCTAGTCTCGAGGAAGTGGTGATAACACTTCTGTGTAAGACGCAGAGTTTCTTGCTTCGCTGTGGTTCCTAATATAGAAAAACAAGAGACAGTTCACTAGTTAGTTATGCCATAAAACCACTTACCTCCACATCCACCTCCACATCCGCCGCCACCGAACGATGGCTGGGCTGCAGCATATCCTCCGCCTGGAAAATGACTCAAATAATTATTGTACAGGGTAAAGCAGCAATTTCAGATTTTTTCGGGCTCTCGAAGGTGTCCTTTTTTGATTGAGATCATTTCTGTTCTCTATTATAACACATGGCATTAGTGGAGTATATTTAGCAAAACTTTGTCAAGCCAAAAAGAACAACTTTCTTATAAGACATATCATTCAAAATACTTTTTTGTGAAAATATCAAAGTTGTGAAGTTTGCCAGCTATCACGTGATTACTGAGATTGTAGTCAGATTCGAATATACAGTTTTGTCTTCGTATAGCATCATGTTGAGAAGGAAAGAGTATCTTAGAAGTGACCAAGATAAAAAAAATTACTCACCTCCACCACATCCTCCTCCACATCCGCCTCCACATCCACCTCCGCCGTACGATGGCTGGGCTGCAGCATAACCTCCACCGCCTGGAAATCGACCGAACTTTAATTAGTGAGGTCTTTTCTTGTCTCAAAATAAATGCTAAGAACATTAATGGTTCAAGTAACGACCCCTCACCCCATTGCAATTTATCTCAGAATGGTCATTAGGAATAAACTTTTCAGATTAGTCATTTTCAAAAAACTTCTTTCACTAAAAACTCTTCGTTGCGTTCTTCTGGTACCGATCGTTGAGTTCGTAAGTTCAATCAGCTTGCATACCATGTTTGAACCAGGGGATATACTCCCATTTAGGGCTTGCTTTTGTATGATATCCCCACTGATGATGTAAAAGAAAGTTAGGATAAGACATCAAAAGCAAAAAGTAGCTCACCACCACATCCGCCTCCACATCCTCCTCCACATCCGCCGCCGCCGCCGTAGGATGGCTGGGCAGCGTATCCGCCACCATATGATGCTCCACCACCTTCAAAATTGAAAGACTGTTAAAAGGAATGCAGTATTGCATAACTATCATTATTGCGAGCCGACAAGTCGAACAGGGATTATACTACAATGAAGTATGTTGGCCTTTCAGTGTTCAGACCGGTTTATCCCTTCAGATAGTTTGGGATCGAGTGATGGAACATGGTAGGTTAGAAGACTTGGGTAGCCGGGTGGAGGTCACTTTTTCTGGATTCTATCCCGAATCATGTGCCAATAATGCCTAATTTAGGGCTTCTGCACCTTCGCAACTTGTTTTCAGCTAATGTTTCAAAAGCATGGGGAACTTGAAGAAAAGTTGTCAGTCAGAAGAAGCAGAAAGCGGCTCACCTCCACATCCTCCTCCACATCCGCCACCGCATCCACCTCCACCTCCTCCACATCCGCCACCACATCCACCTCCACCTCCACATCCGCCGCCACCGCCAAAGGATTGAGCGAATCCGCCGCCTGAATCTGTACAATTCCAATCAATTATGAGCTGACAAATCATTCACATAGGGTCTAGGCAAGGACTGCAATACGGGTGTACCTATACACATCGGCAAGTGGATATACGCGTATACCCACCCACAAATGCATAACAGAAAATATTTAACAAACGAGAGCCAAGATATAGCTAGCTATCTGTGTATTTTGTATATGATACAGATATGTATTCGAGGCCTGGATCGTTTGTTACATACATACTAGGAGGCTTTCACCCTACGAATTGGTTCCATGATTACAAGAAGTGAGAAAGCTAACCTCCACCTCCACCACAGCAGCATGATTGTTGTTGTTGCTGACAACCTGAAAAGTGTCATAGTTAAATACTTCAACAATTGGCTCTAGCACAAACACTACGTATTATATGACAGATCGAAAAACCACGGCAAAGTCATTTTCCTCTTATTTTATGGTCTTTTCTTCGACAACTTATAATTGGGTTGCCCTTTCGAAAACGTCTCTTCATTTTTTGCTATTTCAACAGTCGGTATCACTCACAACATCCTCCGCCGCCTCCCATCATAGGGAACAGGATAGCTGACGTGCTGGCGCAAAGCAACAGTGATAGGACTGCCTGCCTCATTCTGAACAAGATACTTATAATAAAAGCAGGTAACTTTTCATGAGCCGAAATTAATCTTCACGGAAACATTCAGCCGCTAGATGGCGGTACTGCCAAGGTCTGCAGAAATGAGAGAGAAGATTAACAGAAGTTGAGCAGTCTGAATAGTTCGCCCCATCATACTAAGAGCGGCGGCTAAGAAAACTGGTGATAGCTTCCTAATCGTCTGCTTATATAGCTTCGTATTATGACAGGTACCATCCGCTAGCCCGTTTCTTTGTTTGTACCAGTAGCGGGATAGCCACGAACCTGCTCGCGACGTCTTGGGCAATGCATCNCATCGTCTTGCGCAGCGCCTTTCGCGCATATTTCCCGGCTTGCATCAAATCGTTCAGTTAGCATCACGATCTTCTCTGGATTACCTACTACAAAATGATCAGCATAGACCGAATAATGCTATTGCGAGCGTAGTCGCTGCTATTCGAGCAGCTTTTTCTCACGCAAAATGAATTGCTGTTCAGTTTCCGCTCCATCTCTATGAACAAATATTGAGATGTAATGGCCTTTGGCATCTTTCATTGGGTCGAAGAGCAAGCTCTGCAGCGATTACTACGATTTCATTTCTTTTTTTTTGCATTTTTATACACTGGGACTTAATCGAGCCTACAATCACTATTGGTATTGGTACCACAGTGGTTCAACGAATCGGCGATCCCCTTTTTCCAAAACTGGGGAAACTACTAGTGTCGCTGAACTTCTTAATAATATTTTCGCAGAGAAAAAGGTGTCAAGAGGATTAGGGAAGTGCTAAATAGATGGTCAAATGTAGGAAAGATATGGCAAATGGGCTTGCGTTCCAATCCAGGTCTTGGGTTTTTGATGGCCCCTTTTATTCGAGGAGTGAGATAAATATGTGCGTTCATCGTGTATTTCGGTCAAGACATAAGGGTTATATGGGGTCGCCACTTTTTGTAGCTGAAAACCCAAAGACAGGGTGAGGGCCGTCACAAGGCTATACCCTTTGCTTTTCATTGTACGTGTGCCTAGCCCCTGAATACGAGATTCTTCTTTGACTAACACCTTGCTTAGCCAGGCGAGCGGAATTCATGTCTCGTGTTCCTACCCAACCTTGTAGTTTGAGGTTTCCCAGTTACGAATTAGGTGCAGAGTAACGCCCAAACGATTTCAAAGTGGTGGTGGGAGGGAATGGGTCAAATAGAGCCAATACTTCTGATTAGGAAGAAGTACAGACAAACAATGAAGTTTCTGGACAGTTTGGTGCTGATATGAAAAATCACTAGCCTCACAGCACTCTATCTGCGCTCACCTCCATTGGTGCTGCCAAACTTGACAATTTCCATCGGTCATCGGAACTCATGGTAGCCATGATCTGCCTATTCAAGCAGCAAAACCCTTACGCGAATCATTTCCAAATCATTTGATAATATATTTAAATGTTCCATAGCAAATGAGTAAAGGTTCCCTAACCCACTAACTGACTAGTAGTGTAACTGACTTCTAAGAAAACGTGTAAGTCCCATCTTCTTTCATAGCGTACGCACCTTCGAATTGGCAGCTGTTCTAAACTAGGGCATAAATCGAAGGTGCACTCCAGGCAGTCAACAACTATTCTTATTTACCTTGTAAATCTGCCATCTCATAATGTTCGGTTCAACTCCAATCTTCCTTCTTGGGTGCCATCCATCCGAAATCAGATAAAGCTTAGCTCTGGTAAACCAGTCACGTCAACTGAAGGGGATGAATTGCTATGACAGATGTGCATGGCAACGGTTGCGCTTCAAACGTCTCAACCATGAAATGCAATTGCTACAGTTAATTTGTTACTCGTTTCAGATCCCATCGTTCTCCTTGCTCCAAAGCTGTTGCTGTTGTTTACAGTGTCAATGTACACTCGCAATCTGCACGTATAACAATTTTCTCTATATCTTAGGGGAATCGAGCGCTGCAGTTAGAACACTCAAGACTGACCTCGTTTTGGAATACATTATAAATTTCAAACTCATCGGTTCTTAGCTAAGAATTCTCAAGGCATCGAAACGGTATAAAAAAAAGTCCTTGTAAAATCTCGCCAGGACAGCGAGTTCAAGAGGATCTCATGTCCTATATCTTTCGATAAAGTCCAGAGACTCCCATTATTTATCGGAGTGTTACTCGACTGAGCTCCAGTGGAATACTTATGGTACATTGATCACGATCATTTTGTACATCCTTTCATCCACAAACAAAACCACAACCTGGTTAGATCCAGCGGTGGCAGGTGGAGTCAACCCTGTGCACTACACTTTCTGGACATTGCCACCCATTCCGATACCCGATGTATCCTATGCTTAAGCCTGAAGGCTCAGTGAGCTTATTCTTGAAACGTTACAACATGTCTTCAGTGAAGTTCAATGTGATCGCTTACTCTGAGCTCTAACTTAGATTTTCTTCGGAATTAGTGATCTAGCGGGCCTTATGAACCATAACAATCTATCTCCCGCACACTATGTCGAAGAGAGTAAGTTTACATAGTCCTTGCAACAAACCTGCTCAATATTTATCATATTTATTTAGGTAGAACGGATGCGTATTCTATTTCTCCTGCTTGAAAATACTTTCACCACAGAGCATGGTAATTCTCACTTCTGTCGGATACCGCTGAAGATACCCGTAGACTCTACAATTCCCCCATGCAGCGTTGAGTCCCATCGGGGTCCTAATCGCCTTTCAGATGTCAGAACTGTGCAACTCATTCGATGTAGCGACCTACTACTGGAATTTTAAAATACCTTCTTTCACGGTCATCTCCCACAGGCCGTTCCCCGCTAACAGGCTCTGTTCTTTCCCTCCTCAATTGAGAGTTCGCCTCTGCTGTCTACTATATATGATGGCAAATGATGTACTAAGCTGAAACTCTCTCTCTTCTGCCAGACGA
This sequence comes from Haemonchus placei, assembly GCA_900617895.1. Classification (NCBI taxonomy): domain Eukaryota; kingdom Metazoa; phylum Nematoda; class Chromadorea; order Rhabditida; family Trichostrongylidae; genus Haemonchus; species Haemonchus placei. Next base: position 300 of record UZAF01018256.1, on the reverse strand, counting down.
TGTACGATCTGCAAAGCTACACTCAACTGAAACGAGTGATTAGGTTGTCAATACCCTTCACAGAGGAGCTTAGCTGTCATGTAACACTATGACGAAAAAGGTCTCTGTAAAAGTCGAGAGATTCCCAGACATTTCCCTAGTAAACGAGATTGTCTCGAGCGCAAGGGAGTTGCAGCGCTAATTTGCTTCTTCATCAAGTTCGGGGATAGAACTGCTAGTTTTTCTCCTTTATCTGGCCCCTCACCTTTTAAAAGATTTGTTCCAATTTAATCGAACCAGTACGATCAGAGTTCTCTTCTA
>UZAF01018255.1:0-20901 GCA_900617895.1 Haemonchus placei | reverse complement strand
TGCTCCTTCTCTACGAAAGCCCTTATTTAGAAACTGGCATGTCCGTGATATAACACGGCGTAACGCGTTTCATTGAGTTCATTTCTTGATATACTAGCCTTTGAATGGGTGCCCCCCCCCCCAAACTACATTTTCACCATTTATTCTTATAAAGTTTGTGCTGGTAGTAGTACACATAGTAACACTTTTGTAACAAAGTCCAAATACTTCGAAGATGAGTTCTTGAAGTTCTGGGACTACGTTAGAGGAACGGGTGACTTTTCTAAATTTCTCTCTATTGCAACCTGTTAGCTACAGAGGGACCTTTTGTAGGAAGCTTTTACATTGAAGGGATCTTCTCCGTGGAAATCATTTTATTCCACGTAAAATACTTTTTTCAGTATCTCTACATAGACTTGTTCCTTATTACGTTGGTTGCTCTGTTCTTCGGTAATACACCAGCAAGTGACTGCCTGAGTTCGACTCCTCCACCAACACGTCTGCTTTCCCTCGCTAGTGTTACCTCCGTATGCGGTCAGCTGTTCATCATGGCGATCACTCAGGTACTTTTTCGTCACGGAACTTTTCAAAGGGACTTTACTCGTTACTTGACTGGTGTAAACACTGTAGATCACCACTGTAAGCTCTCTTACTTAAGTTTTACGTCTTTGTGTCAACAACGTGGCAGCCATGGTTTATCCCGTATGCTGTACCAGCTGGTGACGAGGAAGAGGACATGAGAAGTATGCAGGTACCAGCCTGCACAACAATTTTCACGAGTATTTCGCCAGTTCTATAAAAAATCGCACTTTGTACTTGTTCAGGGTACTGCATTGTTCTGTACCACTACCCTTCAATACATTTCGCTGGCGATCATCTACAGTAAAGGAGAACCGTATAGGAAACCAATGTTTTTCAATCCACAATTGTGTATTATTTTGCTAGTTTTGACGACGGTGAGTCTAACAAAACTGCCCCAAAAATTTACTTAAAACTGCCTTCGGCCAATGTGACAAAATCATGAATTTTGTTCCGCGGATGCTTTTGATTGGTCTCCTTAGGTGGTGGACCAATCACAGCGATCCTTGTTCACACGGCGCAAATAAGAAACTATACTACCTATGCTGTGAAGTTGTAACCCCACCTAAGAATAGCTGATTTGTGCTCCAGGTATCACTCTACATAACATTATGGCCGCCTGGCTTTGTTATCAGTTTTTTGGAATACGATCCGATACCGTATTTCGAAAATCGGCTCTTCCTGGTTATGGTTGCCCTCATTTGTGCCGTTATCTCATATCTCTTCCAGTATGGTGTGGTGGAGTTTTTGATACTGGAACTTCGAGAAAAGTAAGTACTTACATTACTTTACAAAGCTATTGAAACTTGGTGCTCTATTTTTCTGATCTCCCAGTAGATTTTCTAGTTTCTAATACACTGTTCTTTGCTATAGAAAGGGAGTAGAAAGATCATGACGACCCAAAGAGCAGCTCAGTGGATGAGGTGTTTCGGGGGTGGGCCTGGACCATCAACTTATGTGGAGTACTTTGGTCAACTGGGTCTGAAAGAGCCCCTAACAGGGGAGACGGACGTTAGGAACGATTTTGGGTAATCGATTCGCCGCACGCGGCTGTCGCGGACCACTCATTCGCCGTTATTACAACTCTAACGTTCTTCATACAGCTCAATCGATATGCGATNCTTACCTACTGCTGCATCCTGCTACATTCCTTCGCGCGCGACGCCCCTCTCACCGCGACGCGACCATTTCGTTCCTAACGCACCACACCCCCCTAACAGGAATTGGCCGCGTAGAATCTTCCCTCTTGGCACTCCACTGGAAAGCATGCAGGATTCGTCTTCACATACTGGGGAGAACGTTACTTATTCAAACTAAACGATGGCAAAATTACTCGATTTAGATTGAATAAAGTAAAAATTATCAAAGTAGCGGTGAATAAATAAATAACCCGCTTCATACATTCAGCTTGAAGGGCCCAAAAAAAGTTGTAGATATCAATGGGCACTTTCTCGAAATTCTGATATCTACGAAATTAGTAACCATATGTCACACAAGCCTTCCTCCCTCCCCCCAAGTCCGAAATTCGATGTTTCGATAAAGGAACTTAAAATTGTGAGACATTTTCATCATTAAGTAAATGATTATGTATTTTCAGGTGGCTTAGGCATCGACGTATTAAAGACCCTCAAGCAAATCATGAAAAGTTTGAACGAATACTTTTTGACTTTGGACAAGAACCAGCATGGCTACGTGCCTATACACGTCCGCAACAAAGCCCGAACGGAAAGGAGCTGGCAGGACTCCCACAGGATCAAACTACAAGTGTCTAGCCCATAGATGTCATTCTAGCCTTGACAGAGAGGTCCCCTATTGATTGTTCTTCCCGATCACTTATCGATTCCTTTTGATCTTGACCTCTGATTGTTATTAGTAACTTAACATATCTTCGAAACGGGTGATTTGGGTTTTTTCTGCTGGTATTAGGAATGTTCCGTACTGCCTTTGCACTACGGGTTGAGTCTACCGCAACAGCTTATGGCGTTGCATGTTTCTCGGATCGATACGCATCGAATCTTCACAATGAGCCGCTTCATTCCGCCACAGTGAGCCTTTCCAGCAAGATCATTAACTCTAAAGTGACTAAATGTTACAATGTGCCGAATTTAGGAAGAAAACAGATATGCTTCACTTGCAAGCTTTACGATTCACTTACCTCCTAATCACTTGTCAATATAGTAACACGTTTATCTATTAGGATATGATTACTTGTTTATCCGCATTGTGACTGGTATAGGTTGCCTTAGCTGATAAGCAACATATCAGTGAATTACGTAAAATTGTGATCTGTACAGAATCTTCGTATGTTGCCCGAATTCCATAGTATATTTACAAATGAATTCGATTACGCATTGATCATAGTCTTTTTATGTCTGATTACTTGTATAAAACCGGTCAGTATTTGAACAGTATGAGAAGCTGTCATTGTTCGTGCCTACAGCTGCACCCAGGCTTCCATGCGAGCCCTGTATAAAACCGGTCAGTATTTGAACAGTATGAGAAGCTGTCATTGTTCGTGCCTACAGCTACGCCCAGGCTTCCATGCGAGCCCTCTCGTTTCTATTATTTTCATCCTTAACATTCAATATTTACTTGATCGTTTATTCTTCGCTTGTTCACAGACGTGTTTCCTGAAAGGCTACTTTTACTTTCAGAGCAGTAAGCATCACTGGACGTTAGTGTGGACATGCGGCGCGGCTCACAGACAACTAGCCAATCACAGCCGCCCTGCCTACTTAACGCGTCTCTGATTGGACAGTGGGCCAGAACCCCCACAACGAAACATTTTCATCATGGGAAATGAGTTTATTGGCTCAACTAAGTCCTTTAAAAGTTTTCAAAAAGTGATGACAGCTTTCATCCTTCTGCATATTCTTCTGGATCAGAAGGTTAGGATTCAGTTCTCACCTGTATGTAAGGTCCCAGGTACACAATTTCCCATCGGGAGCCGTTTAAAATTACAAAGCAATCAGGCAGGTTGCTGTAGGGATGGCACTGAATAGAATCAGAATCTGTAACCCATATTTGTCAAAAATATCGCTTTGAACGGCCATAGATTCATCCAACACATTGAGCCAATTGGTCTCTACCTTTAAGATGCGCCACGCTTCCAACTTCCCTATTCAGAGTAATACAGGTTATTGAAATAGCCTTTACAATGAAGTGCGGAAACTAGTCATGGTTGAAGTCGTTTTACTTCGCTCCACAGGGAAAGTGTAAGCTGCACCAGCTACTCAAACCCTGTAGAGGTGAAAATCTGCTTGGCTGTAGTGGTTTTCGTTTAGTCCCGGGCTCATGAATGCAGTAGCCTTGCCATCTGTTATTACACTGGCTTTGGTCACAAACTGGAATGTTCTCAGTTAAGAAAAGGTGTAGAAAGCAATTGAACCTGAACTGAGGGGATAACAGTTTTGTAGGATTACTGAAATTAATGAAACAGGCGTAGGACGTAGGTCAGTGCCACTCCGGAAGGATATCGAACACGTGTTCTAAAATTTGGGTCCTGGATGAAACTGGCCTCAATCCCTCCTGGGTCGGTTACTCAGTAACAGATCTGTCCAGGACGATAAACAGATTGTTTCGTACATCAGATAACTCCTACATTTTTTCCGTACAAGCCAATTTCACATTGAAAATATATCAAAATCCTGAAATGTAGTCGAATGCATGGCGTAGCATCGATGCGATTCAAAACATGCCAGAATCAAATCATAGACTCATGGTGCATTTGTTCATGGCTATATCACCCAAGCATTTACTCATATTCCAAATGATATTTATGAAAAATTAAAAAAAAAACTGCGATAATTATGAAAATGAAGACGAAGAAAAGCCTCCACAGAGATGTACATATGGAGAAGAGTTTTAAAGAACTAACCGCTTGCAAACGTAAACAAATGGAAGCAATTGTTTTCTTTATCTACAATTACAAGACGGATATGGTGTAGTGGCAAGAGACGCACTTCACACACGCATGGGCACGGGTTCGAATGCCGGTTCGATGCCCGCCTAGGCCAACCAAGCCCTCCATCGCCGGGATCGGATACTTGATACCATACTCGTCTGGGAGGAAATGCACTAAATTGTACGGCCGGCTTGCCACCGCAGGTCATTGTATTGGCCTACATACGCACTCATTACGCCACTACGATTCTGAGTGGAAGTCGAATGCGGAGCGCATCCTCAGATGGGATTGACTGGAGCCTGAAGACTTTACCATTTATTCTTTAACTACAGTAATAATACGACAATTTATACGGCATATCCAGTAATTACGACTCTCAGTAGGGACTCTTACGATTACAAATATACCAGACTCTTGTCGTTGCCCCTATCAGGACATCGCACGCACTTCCTACCAAGTCACGAGTCAACTCAACAACGAAGTTACTGGAGCCTACCTATCAACAGTTAGCATTACCTCGGAAGCAGAGCCTCTGAGGAAATGAATGGGCACTGACGTTTCGGCACAGGCGCCCCAAAACTACACCTTGCCCGTTGCAGCTCCGATTTCCGTTAAATGTATGCGGCTGCGTTGCGGTCAATACAAACGCACTCGATAGGGTCATCGCCCCGGACGCCGCTTCTTTCACGCGGAATCTTCGTTCTCACTGATCTCATAGTTGTGGTTTGTGTTTCATTTATTGTTGTTTTCATACCTATTTACGAATATAAGACTTCTTTTGTTTACTGGAGAAACCTCTTCCCGGCCAATGTGTTTTCACATCTTTTCAGTCTCAGTCTGGACCTTGAACAACAATTAATGACAATTCACAGTGTTTTAGGTATTTAGTTGTGTTTCTGCTTACGCTTACAGTATTTATACCTTTTATAATCTTATATATCTCATGCTTCTTTTATGGAAATCAACGTGATGGGCTATAAACATTAAATTTATTGTAATATTTTCCCATCCTTATGTTTACACTCATTTTCATTCTGGTTATATTCTTTGCTTCTTTTTCATTCCTCTACCTTTCAAGAGTTCACGTCATGCTACTAAATTTGGGTGTTGTTTACAGCACCATTAACTGATTTACTAGTTTCTCGCTTGACATTTCATGCAGTAGACAGATATGCTTACACATAATTTTGTCCTTTAATTTAGTGGGGAACGGTGCCGTCCGTCCACTCCAACGTCCTTTCCGTGTGAGTTTCACTTACCACTTTTTTTGTTCATTCACTGCTCCGACGTTTTTGTGTAGTTGATCGATTACTGCATATGGGCTATTTAATTTATCAGTGTTTCAATTATTTTAGATTAAATTACCATAATTCTGCAATATGTTGCCATAGTTGGGAGGTTCAATATTGTGGCGATGTTTAATTGAATAACCTTAGCACGTCGTTCATTGTGGCTTGAAACTTTTTTCGATGTGAAATTTATTAGACATTTTCATGTCCCTATGGGCTTGAATTTATAGCTATATTCCGCGGTCCTCATGGGAATCTCGATTTTTGGGTTCGTTTCAGGTTCCACGGGGTATTATTTTAACTCGCATCCTCCCTCAGTATTGAGCAGTTTCGTGACCTTAAGAAAAAATGTACAGTATGGAACGCGAGGAAGTATTGGCGATAATATCGCGCTGTATGCGAATGTCATGCATGACCTTGAGTACGGCAACTCTTGTGGTTCATCGAATGTGTGAGTGTAGTGCCTGTATGCAAAGAAAAGGATGGTTTATCATTATGATATGGTTTGGGAGCAACTGTAGAAGTGATGTAGTTTTAGAGTTTTACCACAACTTTTTTTTAGCCTTTCAATAATTTCTTAAAACAGAATTGTGGTTACATTATTCTGGTTCAACCATATTCTGGTAGCATTCATTTGGACTGCTCTTTGTCTACAGAGCTAAAATTTTGTATCATATTTTCGTCAAAATCGACTGAANCAACTGTAGAAGTGATGTAGTTTTAGAGTTTTACCACAACTTTTTTTTAGCCTTTCAATAATTTCTTAAAACAGAATTGTGGTTTTATCCTGGTTCAACCATATTTTGGTAGCATTCATTTGGACTGCTCTTTGTCTACAGAGCTAAAATTTTGTATCATATTTTCGTCAAAATCGACTGAAATCAAATTTGGCTAATATGCTGACAAATGTCCATTTGCCCTTTCATAAAGAATATGTCCATCAAACTCTTTCAATTTCTATTTTCAAAATATTTTCGAATTTTGTGGAGATTTCTGAACTTTTTGTTGTAATCATCGTCTGCTTTCGACCAACCAGATCACATGAATTTATTGGTCCTGTTTTTGTTGTGCTTGATGTGTTGCCAACGAGAAAAAAAAACTCGCTACGGCATTGATGCATGATGTTCTCGCCCGTTGAATCATCACACGTGAAGCACTCAGCTCGAACTAGTTCTGGTCTCGGCGTTTTGTGAGGCATCATTGGCATTTTCCTGTTCTGGCGAATCACTTGGTTTTCTCTAATTGGTTCTTTATCGAAGGCTTCTTCGTGCCGATCACGACCACGTTCTTTTCTGGGTTCACCATCTGTTGCTAGGTGGATACAACGTGTTCTCTTCAACAACTAAATCACAGTCCCCATAGAAAGAGCATGATAAATATGTTTCTCAGGCTCTTCACGTGTCGAAATGTTCGTTTTTATCTGTGTTTTCTTCCCATGAGATCGTCGGTCAATGCTGTTTGTTCGGGCGTAGATTTCAATATTGTTTGTGGACCAGTCGGAACATTTCCGGAGGTGCCGACTGGCGGTTAGGCCAGGCCGGTTTTCGTTGTTGCGTCTCACTAAACGTTGCGACGATCTCTTGTATCCCGCCCATAGCTTTCACTTTTCAAACGCGAACTATTTCTTTCTTTCTTCCTTTCACGTTGCACTCTATCTTATGCGCCTGTAGTGACCATAGCATAGTTTTTGAATTATTTCTATGCATGGTCTTCATTGGATCAATCTCGTCTATTCTACGTACACATTACTGAATTCAGTCTAAACTGGAGGGAGTGTGCCCGGACTGCGCATTGCGCTGCCTGTCGTATATGCAGGCCTCGTGTGGTGAGGCGCAAAGTTGGCCGGGTTATCATCAACCATCAGAGGGCCCTTGCACCTGGGTTCAGCAGAATTCAGCCCTTTCCACGTCAACCTCGTCACTTTGGCCTCTTAACCTGGACCCTGTAACGTCAGCTCGTCTTGCATCTTGGGTTCTTGCCCTTGATCCTCTATTTGTTTCACAACTCCTGGAAAGTCGGACGCCGCAGGTCCATCGAAAAGGTGAGATATCCTTTATTCTTTTTTTCAACTTTTCAATTTCTCATCGAGAAGGCTGGATTATTTGGAATAGGCCATCATTCCGGCACATCAATCTTTTCTATGAACCAGTTCTTATCCATAACTCTTCTTTCTTTCTTATATTCAAAATCAAAATAATATTCGGGAGCCCCTCTTTTCGTCAGGTTGGAACTTTTTAGCAAACATAGAGGAATGTTGTGAAAAAAAGTTGGAAAACTGGGTAGTAACTGAAATGTTTGACGCTGTGGAATATTGGAAGAAAGTGGTTCGATATCCACTTGTGAAGTAGCTACAACCATGAAACATTATACGATACAAGCTACAAGTATTTATTTCATGGGGAATAAATGTTGAAGTCAGAATTTCCTCGAGTTTAGTAAAGTTAGGAAAGCCTTACGGCTTTATATATGCGAGAGTTATTTTTGTTTATAAGTAAGTTTGTTTCATGAAATGGTTTTGTTAAAAATAAACTTACTAGTGTCGTTTCTATGATGTTTTCATTTGTATTCTCCAACATCAATGAAGACATAATCTCAATTAACTCTGTAGTAATGTACTTATGTTGAACTATGAGTCAGTGGGTTAGTTTGAAATAGTGGCATCATGAATGCGCAAAGATTTGCATATAAATGAACGCAGTGTGCATGTCCCATGAGCTTAGCGACTCGTCTGAATGCTCGCAGTCATGGGGAACAGTCAAAAGGTTTTCGAATGAACTTTAATTGAAATACGCTACCGAAAGTTTTGCATAATGTAGTATGTTGAATGGTAAGTACCTAAGTAAGTTCCATACTTGTTTTTCCGCAGTGTAAAAGTGCAAACATTCTTTGCACTGCCTTTTTTCGTATTGTTACTGACCTTGCAAATTACAAGCAGCTGATTTGTACATTCTTGTTTTCGCAGTAGTCATTCCCATTTATTCTTATTCTATAGGTGTCACCATTCAGCGGCTTTTTATTTTAAATAACAAACAATATGTGAGGGTTCCAGTGAAAGTGACATTAGTCACGTGGTGGTGTGTTTTTAGAGGCGGTTTGAAAGTGAATGTGATCGTGGTCGTTGACGAGATGGCGATATTGCGCGTAAATGTGGACGTGTGTGTATGAATGCGTACGTGGATGGGGATATGTGTGTATATGGGCGTGTGTATGAGTATGTGTGTGTGTGCGTGCAAGGATCGGTTTAGAAGCGTGTTGGTGTGGTGGTAGTTCTCTGTGATGCGAATGGAAGAAAAAGCAAAAGCAGGTTTTAGACGGGAGAGCGCTATGGACGCGTCTCTGCCTACCCGTCCACCTTCCTCTCCGTGTACCCATCGTACACAGACTGTCTAACGCACTCACTTTGCACCCACTGCCTGCGTACATTCCTTCTGGTTTTTGCCCGTTTCAAGCCGCGGGATGCGATGCACACACTGAAACATTCGAAAATAATAATCGGATGGAGTGAGGGGCTAGGAGAGACTAAACTGTGTTGGAATTAGAAGGAAAGTTGAGAAACTATGATTTATCATTTCCTTTTTCATTTATAGTGCGCTGTTTTCAGTAGCATGAATTGAAGACAACTTAGCCGCATCCCTTTTTTATAGTATCAATGCAAAAGTTGGTTCAGTTGTGCTCCTGATCGCGAAGCGAATTTGAAAGTAGCAGAGGCAACAGCACAAGAGGAAGTAAATGAGAAAAAGTAATAAGTTAGAGTAAAAATCGACGATTATTCTTAAAGCTACAAGCTGAGAACTACACCATGGGAGAGGTGTTTTCTTGGCTTGAGTCAGATCATTCTCTTCAATAATGTTCAGATAGTACTAACGTTTGTGTCATGCACATTTTGAATGTCTGAAATAAATGAATAAATATAAGCAAATTTCGANGGAAACCTCTCAAAATTTGGTGCAAAGTTTTTACAATTGTATAATTTAGGAGATAACTTGTTGCTTTCGTAGGTTGGAGAAGTTGTTGTTAGCGCATAAGCTGCATATAGTTGTATTGGATTTTGAGGGATCCAGGTTTTATTCATAATTCTGATATTACATTTTTTAGCTAGTCATCTGCAAAATGTAAGTAATACGTAATTGTTAACATTGTGATAACATCCTTATTAAGGAAGGTTCATGGAACACATTAAACCATTTAAACGGTATTTGTTGACACAAGAGCTTAGTCATTTCAAAGCCTGCAAGAAGGAGCTCAAACATAGTGGAGCGCGGTTTGAGCGGTAGGAACACGAAGCATTTGCGATCTCCTTGTTTGAAGAATTTCCACAAATCTTTCATAATTTAACGAATAAACTGCTTCTGAACCCTGTAAAAGCAGGTTCATCATTGATGGTTCTTTCCTGCCTTGCAAATTCATCTGGGCCTCATTGAGAATGTGTTCCTTCCATAAATATCCTGAAATGCTATAGACAACGGGTTTCTCATTTCATATTGTTTTAATTCAGGTGTTGATCTAAGACATGCTCTACGGAACATATCGTTGCTTTTTTTAGCCCTTTATGGAGATAATTGCATCCGAAATTTTTTTTTTTTGGCTGTCGTCGCTCTGAGACTGACTGTGTTTATACTGCGGCGTGAATAGCTGCTTACGGAAATGTTATTTGAAGTCATAACTGAACGATAAACCACTAGTTTGCGCGCATGTGTGGTTGTAATTTTCCCGTCTTTTTATGAAACTCTGGTTTCTGACGGAACAATTACATCGATAAATTGGACGTAGAATTAATTGTTCAACCCAAAACAAAAGACGCAAAACACTGTCAAAATGAATTAGCGTCTACGATTACAACAACAGGGAACCGTGAGACTTAATATCAATGCTGGAAAGCAGTTTCTAACATTCATATTGTCTCTTTCATATTGTCTGTTTTTGTGGGCGTGGTTGTTCACACATCTAGTAGGTGTAATGTGTACTAATTAAGTTTGTTTTTTTTTTTCGTGAGAATAAGTTAGGAGCCATATTGCTGAGCTCATGATCAAGTATATACACAGAAAAGCAACGGAGAGGTCCAGTAGAGAAATAGTAGCCGATCAAATTTCAAGAGGGAAGCATATTCGTTCTTTCCAAGTACCCTGTTATTTGGTATGGTTCGTTGTCAAACTATTAATTTGGCAACAATTTCATATTTGTTCAAGTGACAGTCAATATATCCCTCAAATGTCTGTAAGCATCGATTCGATTAGATCCACTGTTTTAGCGGACTGTAAAGGGTGGATATTACCACGCATTAGTTTTTTTTTTCGTTGGTCTGGCTTCTCACAAATATTTCAACTTTAAACATTTGTGGGCTATTAAGTTTATTTACGTTTCTGTCATGTGTCTCAGATGATATTCTGATTTTCATTCTTTAAGCCGATATGCAGATGGAGCTGCGGGTCGGGGGACGATTCAGACTCGGTAGGAAGATTGGAAGCGGATCTTTCGGTGACATCTACTTAGGTGAGTTTTCATACTTCCAAGTATTTCTTTTTCAGTTTTGTAGTAATAGTGTTTTTTTTTTGTTATAACAAAAGGCTGTAAACGTAATTCATGCGTAATTCATGGTGCATCCGGAACTTTCATTGTTTCCTCGAGATTGGCGAATTTTGCTATAATCAATCAATAATATTAGCTTGCCATTAATGAAATGCCCTTTCACTTTTCTTCATAATCATGCAAAACTACTTAGGTATAAGTTAATAAAGGGTTTTGCGAGTTTTCCCTTCGTTGCTGGGTTTGCCGAGTCTTATGTAGGAGCAGGCCATGCTTAGAAATCCGTATTTTGGATAAACTTAAGAATCAGGAAGTGGTTTTATCAAGGCCGATTAAACTTACGTGTAAATGTATCTTCGATGAAAGCATGATAGCTAACAGACATGTGAGGAAATCCGATCAGGGAATGCGCGAAACATTTTTGGAAAACATAGTATTAGACTGTGCTCGTTTTTCTTTTCTCATGTTTCTTGTTTCTCAATTTTTTTTTCTCATGAAAGTAGTTCGTATTCCACGATTGATGATGTGCCGATCTCCACGAGAATAGCTGAAATATGTTTTGTGAAGTGCGTCCCACTGTGAGTCATACATAGGCGAACACTTTCCTAGCTGATTTATAGTGAGCAATTTGTCACCGAGAGTCTTCTTCTTCTCAAGGCAGCAATGTATTTCTCAGCTCTTGTTGTGAAAAATGGCTACAAAAATGGCTACGGCAGGCAAGGCCAAGAAAGTGGGGGAGGCGGCACAAACACCTGTATATATTGTTTGAAGCAAATCATTGCTATACAATGTAGAATACTCTCGAACGTGCCCCCTTTTTTCAATTTGCTTTCCAAGTTGACACCGTATCATTTTCAATATTTTCAGGTCTGAATGTGCAAACCAATGAAGAAGTAGCAGTGAAGTTGGAATGTATCAAATCCAAACATCCGCAGCTCCACATCGAAGCTCGGTTATACCGCGTGATGTCTGGTGGCATTGGAATTCCAGATGTGTGACTTTACTATGTTGTTTTTTCATAACTTTTCTCAGTCAATACCCACTTTAACGCTCTGCTCGGGCATTTCGGTATTTGTGATTATACAAATATATTTTTGTGTTAGCGTATTGCGAAGAGAGAGAGACAGGAAAGTCGCCTTCTTGAGTGGCTTTTGCTGCACTTGTCGGATGTTTAGTTTTTCTCTTTTGGGTTGATTTTCAATGTTCAAGTACTACTCATGATTGGTTTTCTTTCTTAATCGCTTATGCGTTGTTGAGCATTTCGCCTCGTTAGTTGCGATGAACTAATTTGTTTTTTGGGTTTCAGAATCCTTTCCTTTATCTACAGAGTAGATCCTTTCATAGAATCAATTTTATGTTTTCAATTGAGCATGGTTGCAGGTGAAATGGTGTGGTTTGGAAGGTGACTATAACGTTATGGTTATGGAACTTCTAGGACCTTCACTTGAAGATCTTTTCAATTTTTGTCAACGGAAATTTTCTCTGAAGACTGTTTTGCTGCTGGCTGATCAGATGGTGAGTCAAATTTCACCGCTTACTTTCAGTTACCGATATTACACACCGTTTATGGTTATGTCGTTTGCCACATTTCGGTCATTTTTTTCATTTCGACAACACCCTCAATGCTGAGGCTTTAACACTATCGTAACTACATTAATAATGCCTTGATTCCTATCTAAGAAATAGACTCGCAAATGAACCATTCAGATTTTTCCACCTTGCATGTCTTCAGTTCAGAGATCAATAGCATAGATGTCCATATCGATTTTTTCTATAGTAGTTTCGTCTCCTTATATGTCTAGTAAAATATCGTCATTTTTATTTGTTATTCTATTGCATTTACTCTTGTGTCCGCTCCAGATCACACGTATTGAATATATCCATGAGCGGGATTACATTCATCGTGATATCAAACCGGACAATTTTCTTATGGGTCTAGGAAAGCGGGGAAATTTAGTATATGTGAGTTGGTTTATCTTTTTACTGTTGAACGTATATAAGTGTTTTTATTACTTTTAGCAGTTATCTCATTCCAAAATGTCTTCAGATAATTGATTTCGGGTTGGCGAAGAAATATCGTGATTCGCGGTCTCAACACATTCCATATAGGGAGAACAAAAATCTTACTGGTACTGCTCGTTACGCTAGCGTCAATACTCACCGAGGAATAGGTAATTTGAATTCAGTTTGAAAGGAATAGTGAATCCCATAATGTGAATCTAATCATCATTCCAGTCCTACCCATTATATATTGCATTGAAAATTTCAGAACAATCACGTCGTGATGACATCGAATCGTTGGGTTACGTTTTGATGTATTTTAATCGTGGAACGCTTCCATGGCAAGGGCTCAAAGCGGCGACAAAAAGGCAGAAATACGATAAAATATCAGAGAAAAAGATTTCCACATCAGTAGAAGAGCTTTGTGCATCGTATCCTGGTCAGTTTATCGTTCAATTTGTTCAGCCTTTTAATTTCCTCTTCATGGCGTTATGTTTCTTTCAGAAGCCTTTGCCTCATACCTACGCTACAGCCGCACGCTAGGATTTGAAGATACGCCTGATTATGGCCATTTAAGGCAGCTTTTCCGTAACCTCTTTCATCGCCAAGGGCTCCGCTATGACTACCTCTTTGATTGGAATCTGCTCAAGTTTGTTCTAAAAAACTTTTCTTAAAGAATTTTTTTGCAAAATAGTAAACAATTTATTGCTACACGAAGAGAGGCGACAGATTTGGTGAAACTTTTGTATATAATACTTCCCATTTAAAGGGTATGGATGTTGAACCGCTTGATTTGGCCAAACTTTCGAACAAGTGGTTGTCATTAACTTGAAAGTTTTGGAGCGAATGTGCGTCGAAATAGCAAGCTACGCTGGGCCCTCAGATGGTCATAAGGCCCATGAAATATTTATCATGGCGTCTCATACCGCCTTTGGATCATTTGGCAAGCTGGTGTGGGCTATCTCGTAACACTCTCAGGTTTCACCAAAGCCTGTAAAGTTTTTGATCATTTTTTGGTAAAGGGGAATGATTTTACGACATAAGTCTGCTCTGATAAAATTTTCTGTTACAGTCTCTTCCTTTCGTGACACATTTCACCGTTTAGTACATTATCGTAATTTTATAGTTCCCGTTTTTTGTTTGAGTAAGCGGAACAGTTATCTTATCAGTTGGGGAAGAGTATTTCCACGTGATCAATCGTTCAATACCGTTACGCTCACACGAGAGACCGATCATGTGGAAATCGCTGGACCGGGTAGGGCCGTAACGGGTTGTAGCAATAAAAACAAGAACTGCCGGATTTTCGGGACATTGTCACATGAGAAGAAAGCTCATTTAAAAAATCACCCACGAAAAGGTTATTTTATAATACAATGTGATGAGGATAAGTTATGTTTTTGTGGTAATCGCGGCCGTTTTGGGTCTGTTTTTTGGGGTGTAAACGGCTGTGATTTTTCTCTCAGCAGCGTAACGAACCTTTGCGACAACAACAGGATGAAAAAGCCTACTATATTGTCACCATCTACAAGATTGAGCATATATAATACTATCGCTTCTCGTTGTTGTTTGATATGTGATGAATAACTAAGCAGTTACTTTTACCACCGTTTAATTCTCATAGGATATTTATTCGTTCAGAACGGCAAAACGCCTACAGCAATCAGCAGTACCTGCAATGGGAAGGACAGATTAGAAAAGCCTGCACTTCATTACTACTGTAAGTTTGTTCTCAAGTTAGAGCTTAGAAATGTCGTGTTTTTTATAACGAATATAATGCTGCGCGAAAGTGGAAACTCCCCGAAGTGGCGCCACTACTTATACTTACCATACTATTACTATATTACATATTACTATCTATATCTTACCACATTTGGCGCCACTACCACTACAATATTAGATACTGTTTCAAACCCTGTTGTTGGAATTCAAGGGTTACAATCGTACTGTACACAAATGGGCCTAGTTGGTTCTTGACTGACCTCCTTAACACGTTGACGACGAGCCAAATTTTTCGTGTCTGTCCCGTGGGAGGAGACAGTTTCTTTCTTGGAAATTTGTTATTCCTCAAAATAATGAGTGAATACGCTCAAAAACATTTGAAAACCAGCGATACGAGAGAATGTTTCGCAAACCATCCAACATTATTTATCACCGCAACATTTGTGGCTACTCAAGGTATTTTCAAATTTGGCGGTGATAAATTTGAATTAGGGGAATGTAAATAGGATCTCTGGAAGTAGTATTATCTTCGCGAATTCGTGTCATCATGAGTATAACGGATGTCGAAATGAGGAACTTCAATGAAAGGTTTTTGCCAACTGGCTGCTCGACAGCGATGAAGCTCCAGGAGGTTTGTATGGCGACGATATGGCTGTTGCGGACTGATGATTCTCGCATTGCGGTCTCAGATGATTACTACGACGAAGGAGCAGAGAACAAATGCATGTTTTAGACACTTATTAGCCTAAATTGAAAATCTGCGCAAAAAGCGGAACTGGTACACAAATTCTGATCGAAGAATGCACCGTCGCGCAGCATTGCGCGACATTGTCCCATGAGACAGCCTGGCTGTCGCGCGACATTGTCGGCAACGTGTTAAAGGCTCCTTAGTGTTTGGTTTTGCGAATAATCTATGCTAATAGGATCTCCGAAGGGGTTTCGTAGTTCTTTTGGTCCTCATTTCTTGAGGAATACATAATGAGTACCATTCCAGCGCTCATATTCATATGCGCTCTAATCGAGCAGCAGTTGCTGTTGTTGAAGCCAAGCCTGTGAATCAATAACGTTAAATGTTCGAATGATCCATTGATCTTCTCTATCGTTCTGTAAGTTTTTCTTCTAGTAGAGTATCACTCTGAGTCATGTCTGAGTCATTTATTTGTTTCTTTCTCTAAGATTTTCGTGTTTATTTTCGTAGGTATGCGAGTGAAGGCGTTCTATTAGTTTGTAAACGTTTTTTTTTNTTTTTTTTTATTTGTGCCTTCATTAACGCATTGGTAACGCAAGTAAAAAAAGTCGAGGATTGTGAATCTATAAGATTTTGCTGTTAAATCAAAAAGCTCTCAGTAAGATGTATAGGTGCATCAACTTCTTGAACATTGCCAAGTATTGAGAACTTTGTCGTGTGTTATGGTTCGAATTTCATATAATCGATTTTCATCATGAGAGCTTTCTTAAGATGTGAATTTCTTTCTCTGCTATGTTTTCATTGCTCCGTGTTCGCTTTTTTCTTCCTTGATGTTGATGCGGGTAATTCGATGTTTTTTTTTCTTCTTTGACTCGAAGTTTTCTTCGAACACGTTTTTAATTCTAAATGACGATTATGTTTCATGATTGTCATGCCTGGGAGGCAAATACTACTCAGCTTTGTTCGCCTTTGTTCATTGATTGATGTTGTCGTGTCATGTAGTTTTATTTTTGTCCGTATATGTTTTTATAGGAATTATGTGATTGCAGATCACCACTTGCAAATGTTCAATTTTTAAGTCTCTCCCTCTTTCACAATTCAGGAAGTAAACGGTGATCGTATACGTTTCATTTTTTTGCACGTTCTGGTTAGGAACGGGCAGCAGGCACTGCTATCTCCTCTATAGCCACACTATCATTTCCAGTCGTTGTTTGGTTGTGTATTGACAGAGAAGGAAATTAGAAGCATTTTGTAGAACCGTGGCCACCAGATCGAATTTCTGGGACGACCTAATGTTCGGCTACCAGTTGTAGACAAGGGTGTTCCATTCAATCCCTTTCTGGAATCTAGAGGAGCGGTGGGTCGTTAAAAGCAAATTGTTATACTGCTGTTATTTTTCCGTAGTGATGTAGTGAGCAGTAATCGGCATGAGATTATCGGGGCGCTAACAAAATGTGATGGTAAGCATGAAGGGATTGCGGGAGACGGGCAGTAGGAGCGGTTTTGCGTAATCGATTTGCCGCACGCGGCTGTCGCGGACCATTCGCTCGCCGTTATTACAGCTCTAGCGTTCTTCATACAGCTCAATCGATATGCGATCCTTATTTTAGGCATGATCCTACTGATAGTTCCTTTTTTTCCTGTATTTTGTACCTCCTGCTGCATTCTGCAATTTCCTTCGCGCGGCGTTTCATTCGCCACGACGCGACAGTTTCGACCCTACTGCACCACACCCAAGGATTCCTCGTTCAGCTAAAAGTAAGCCGTAGGTAACTGTAAGGTATGAGCGTATGTTGAAATAATCCAGAGTGCTACCTGGTAGGGGATGCTCTATGTTCTGATCGCCGAGAAAGCCAGCAGCCCCTAAGAGCTCATGAAGGGGCATCATCACTAGCGATCCTGTTGGAATAAAGGTCGTGGAGGTTGCCATCAGTGTGGATGGATTCATAGAAGAAAAAGTAGGGTAGGGACAGTCGGGTAAAAAGAGCAGGTAGGCTGTATTCATAGTCCACGATTTGGCCCGCGATCGAGCGATGGGGCGGCGCTTGCCCGCGGTATCGACCAAAATCCAGTTGTAGAGGTCCAAGCGCCGCCCCAATCGCTCGATCGCTCGCGGGCCAAATCGTGAACTGTGAAAGCAGTCATAGATGTGCATGAAATGAAAGGTTGATGCATTCGCACAATTTGGTTACCATGGCCATTTTTACTGAGTTTGGGATTCTTACTCATATTAAGTATTGAAATGTAACGCACAGTGAAGAAACAGAAACACAACTGTTCAACTGATTCTTTATTTCTTTAACGACATTATGGAAGATCTCATATGAGCAAATATGGAAGATGTGTAGAAGCACCTGACTAATACTTGAGGAACTAAATATACTCCCGTTATCTGAGTAAATATTTTCTTTTACTTTTTTAAGAATATCTATTGATACCATTCTGGACAACTACATCATACCCCATTAAGATATAGAAAGTGCATAACCAACAATCTAGTATAAGAATGAATTATCAACTAAATTTGATTTCTCTATGTAACTAGTGAGATGCTGTGAGCGATTCCTCTTGGTAAGGCGTCACACGCAGGGGTTTGTGCGTACAATAGTTATGCAGCACAGAAGATACATATTGATCGGGTTGTTGTCAAAACATGAGCATCATGTTTGGTTCTTTAGCGCGGTTGATATGATCCTGTTGTGAATCTGAACACACACACAGAGCTTTTGAGCACAATCGGACTCAGTCATTGAAAGTCGTATGCGATGGTATTTGCATGTGTAGAACTAGGGATAGCACTTAATGCTGGCGACGATCTCGGCGGCCGTTTTTTTCCGTGACCGGCTTTTGTTTGCCATTTGAATAGACTGAGGGACGAGTTGATTTGCGATGAAGTCTTTTGCGTCACGCCAGATTTGTGCCTAAACAATACTTGATTTCTCTACACCGCTATCCAGTAAACTACTTGTATAAGGAACATCTTACTCGTAAATTTGTAATGTGACCTATGAGATCGATTTGTACTGTCCGTTTTATTATGACCGCAACTCTATGGCATACTACCTACGGTTGGAAGCGGCATGCAATTTTGGCATTCAAATGAACGGATGAAGGGAAGGGGGAGGGTAAAAGGCTAGGTTGTTACCATATTAAATACTTACTAGAGTTATTACTTAACTTGTCCGAGTCTGAAAATTCGAGAAGTTTATCAAATTTTGGGCAAGTGTTTGAATGCTCTTGTTCCGATCAGAATTCACATGAAAGGGATGTAATTCTACTAAAATTATAAATAAAAGGGATTACAAACTTGAATTATTTTTTGTATGCTCTCGCATCAATTTTCTCATGCACGTTGTTTATTTTCTTCTCTGGGAAACTATAAATAGACATGGGGAAGCATTAATAATCATGTAAATAAGAGCCTGGCTCATCGCTTACGTAAATCATGTTTGTGCCTACGTCATACGATTTATGTTTATGGAGGGATAATTCGACCCTTCCTAGCAATTATCTTGGATGTATTAAGTCTTTGAATTTTGTTGACTCATTTTCAATTGAAGCCGGTTTTCTGTTTTTTGTAGATAACTCCAGTACTTACATTTGATCATGGCAAGCAAATAAATAGGTGAAATTTTCCAGTGCCTCAACTAAACACGGGCTAGGGTGGTGTTGGCAAGTGGCGCACTATCCCACACGCACGGTCAGGGATTCGAATCCCGGATCGTCCGCCTGGGCCAACCAAGCCTTTCATCCTCCGGGGTCGATTAATTGACACCAGACTCGTCTGGGAGGACAAAAGCACTGACTTGTACATTGGCTGGTCACCGCAATTCATTGTATAGGCCACGTACGCACTCACTGCTCCACTACGATTCTGAATGGAAGTCGAGTGCGGGGGCGCATCCCTCAGACGGGATTGACTGACGCCAGAAACTTTATCCTTTACTTAAGTAAACACTGTATTCCATCATATTGGGAGCTGTAGAAGCTGATAAGTGGTGCTGTTGATAGTACAGGGGTAGTCTGTGTCGGGAGATAAACCATGCCTACCGAGCCCAGCCATATTCCCTCGAGCCTCCAGGGTGGGTAATAAATTTATAGCATTTTTTAGGAATACCCTCGAACCGTCACCTACCCTGGCCGAAAAAGTCTTCGATCTCTCTGGGGTCACTTGATTTTCAACAAACTCGTTAGGGAGGTTATACTGACTTTACATCGCACTGCTGGCCAGCGCCAGTCATTGTAAAGGAAACATGCACATTCAAAATATCACTACGATTCTGAATGGGAGGTGATCGCAGGGCGCACCCTGGGAAAGGGATCGATTGACTTAAAAGGTCTCATTCTACCTACTTTAGTTCACAGAATGAACTCATTACTCGTTTTACTGAAACAGAGTTACTCATGGTCCACCTTCAGTTGTATTGACAAAATCATTCTTTTACATTCTTTTTAATATATATTGATATTTAATATATATTGATATTGAAATGTAACATAGGATTACTTACCTGTTTCCTAGCACTGTTAGCGATGATTTGATTAGTACGTAATCGTGAGTAGCGGTCGATGGTCTCGCCTAAGGCGTCCTCGATCACTTGATATAGCGCTTCTCGTTCTTCAATCTTAACATCCTATATTCTAGTGGCTATCCCAGAAAATTATTCCATAATTTTATCATTATAGATAACTTACTTCCTCCATATTGACCGGCGTATCACTACTTTTGCGATGAGGTGGAGCAACTACAATCGGATAGGAATCAGTTTGAGTGCTCCGCCCTTCTCCAGAGTGATCTTCATGGGGTCCGCGAATTTCCGGCGTTATTACGGGCATCTTTAAGTGAAGATCCATTAAATATCATCAGATATCATGAGAAAAAATAATAACATCGAGCAGAATGTGGGCCTTGGTATGAAGAGCAAAGTAAAGTGATTACGTTTCATACTAAAGTCATGCTACTTCGGAGAGTAAATGTTTTAAGAGTCTAAGGTCTAAGGAAAGTTCTAAATGAAATTTCCTCAATGAATACAAATGATTTTTTCAATAATAATGTTTGCTGCCTTTCTTACCATCGAGACGGCCTTGACGAAAACCTACTAGTGCAGGTGAATTAAAGCGCGTGAACCACTCGTTATTGGTGGACACATGCAATCAGCCAATCACAGCCTTGAAAGGGGTGTGGTGCGTTAGGAACGAAGTGGTCGCGTCGCGGTGAG
>UZAF01018254.1:2453-33758 GCA_900617895.1 Haemonchus placei | reverse complement strand
GACTCACACACATCGACACGCACACAAACACATCGACACACACACATCGGCACGCACACAAACACATCGACACACACCTCATTTAGCGCGTTGTGTTAGTACAATATAAGGAAGATTTGATTCACGCTACTGTGGCTCTCTTAATCGGAAAGAGCAGCAATAGAAACTCCTCTTGAATGGTGCACTAGTTCGTTGAGCTCCTCGCTTATAAATTCTCCCGCTAGAATATATAACACGCTAATCTATGTGTCCTTGTGTGCACGAGTGTGTGCGGTGTATGTGGTGTGAGTCCGACCGAAATCAGCTCGTGAGTGGCACCTCTTGAACCGCAAGTACTTGGTACATCTAGTCAAATAGATTCAGACAAACGAATATAGGAATGAAAGCATCAGCTCCACGTGCATACAGTATTCCTTCTCGCTTCTCGATGAGAGAGCAAAGAACTTAGTTAAAATGACGCGTAGCTAGCTACCGGACACGAGTGAGTCCTATTGCAATCGTTCGGCCACGTGAAACTACCTGAAAATCACCTGCCTCTGCCTCTGCCAGGCTAGCTGAACCACCCGTTGTCTCCAGTAAGCTGCGCAGAGCACAGCGTATGTTATGTTAAACCGGTGTAATGCGATTTTTTATCTGAATAATAATGAATGGTCAACAACAAATACATACGTGTGAGGATTGGCGCCCTGAGATGAAGGCTCTTAAAATTTGAATTAAGGTTGACAACACGACGGTCTACAAAGGCTGATGGCAGACTTCAAGGAAGCTACTCTTTGTGAATGCAATTTTGCTTTTAGGATTGTGTGAGATCAACGCACCGTTCCAGTAGACGCACATTCGTTCATTCCGAAATAATGACTTCAGCTCCGTCACTTCGGCATGAAATGTTTGCGTGCTTGATGCGAAGGGCGCGATCATGTGATCGCCAACCCGTTAACTATGGTCACCATTTATACTTTATATTCTGGAGTCTTCTGTGACCTCTCCAATGAAGGAGGATAACGGATGGCAAGTTTCCGAACAAGCGTAAATATCATAGGAGCCGGCAATGTTCGTCGAAAGAAATTTGAATATCAGAGAATGAACTTGCACTGTAATAAAAAATTTGAGTAACCGAGTGAAAATTTCTACGGTTACCGTAAGAATTAGCTAGTTAGTCAGTACCTGGTTGAAGCTGAAAGCGCATTTTGCATGCGTTAACCAACACCGGTGTTGTAAATAACAAATCTACTTCCTCGTCATCCTTCAACTTTCTTGCTTCTCGTTACTTAGTCCTTTCCTTGCAGTGAGGGACTCTAGTATACTCTCTCAATGATCAGTGATGCGGCCAAGTCGAGATGCTCCTTTCGAAGGTAGCTGCTGAAAAGCACCAGCTCGGAACACTGCTTTTGATAATCCATCTTTACCTATTTGGTGGTGGTTTGTCCAGTCGATGCACAGCGACGAGATAATCATTCAAAAATCTGAAACATTACATAAAAAAGAGTGGAGGGTTAACGTCGCTCTTCGACATCAATCAGTCCCGTATTATTTCCATGTACCCCGCAGTCGACTACCATTCGAAATCGTAGTGGCGTTTTGAATGCTTATACTGCCTATACAGTGACTTGCGGCGGCGAGGTAATTATTAAATCAAGCTTTTCGTACTCGCAGAGGAGTCTGTTAGCAGTTGGCCGACCCCGGAGAGACGGAATGCTTGGTTGGTCTGGGCAATTATCGAGTCGGTACTCGACCTGCGTGTGTGGTAAACCGTTACTTGCCGCTACCAGCCCAAAACATCGCATACACTAGGGAAATCATACCTTGACCCTAATTGGATTTGGAATTCACGTTCAGGAACGCCAATAGCAGACTCTCATTTCCATGTTTAGTCATCTTCTCCTTCCGGTGTGGTCTATCATTACAAATCTCAGAAGGGCTGGTGCGTAGCGTATTCATGTATACCGTAGGATGAAAAGTAGCCTTCTTCAGAGACAGTCGTGTCCCTGTTTTAGTGCTGAAACCTCACGGTGAGATGGTAAAATTTTTGTGTAGTTGCAGATGTTGCATTCTTGATCCGTCGCGCAATAGCCAAGAACTGTTCTTGTAATTCCTGTGGTAGCCCATCGATTCTTGCAAGGTGACCTTGTCTTCTGTCTATGTGCAATGCAGTACTTCTTAATTCCATGGTGAAACAAAGATCAGTGAGATAAATGAGGAGCGATAATCGAGTACTCAGGCGATCTCTAGGACAAATACCACAAAAATGCTTCTGTGCCTTCATTGGTGGTACTTGAATGGAAAGAGACTCACGTGCCACAATAGGCCAAGGGAAGGCAGAACCCTTATACTGCATCTCTCCAAGCATATCCGAGCAATTGCCGTTTCCTTTATTGTCGGTGTGACACCAGTGAGACGAAAGCGTCTCCCCTTGACTCTGAGAATTTTCGGGGTGCCCTTTATCAAATAAAGAAACGACTGGCGAGCCGCATCGTGCGACAGCTACTCTGTGTAACCTCTCTAACTCAGCTCATTCGACGTTGTCCCTTGACTTACCACCTTGTTCTCGGTCTTTCGAAAGTGATCGTTGAACTCGTTCATTTCATACAAGACCACCTCTGCTGCTACAAGTGTCAGCTTAGAGTAGCGAGAATCTCTGAAGGTTGTGTAATTGAGCTTTTCTTATCGAAGATATTAACGAATAGTTTTCAAGGAGTAGGGCTCATTTCAACTGCTTCCAAAACACTACGTTACTGCCTCAAATTTTCCGCGGCACTGTAGTTGCTAGACGGGCAACTGCCCAAGTTGATGGTTTTGATTTATTTTTGCACGGAAATCAACCGGTCAGAAGCTTTCGGCCACCATCTCTGTTGTTTCGATGGCAATACAGCAGGAAGATTTTTGGTCAGCACTGCGGTAACTATCTACGCGAAATTGGAGTAAATTTGTTTGCTGCAAAATGTGACGTGTATCATAGAGAAATTACCAATAGCTTCTCTGTGTCTTGTATATTAACCCAGTCGAAATTGGTACAATTGAATTATTTTGCGTAATTTAGGTGAGTCTTGCTTACGCCTACGAAACGAAAGATGCGCTTTGCCTTGTATTGACGCTGATGAATGGAGGTAATTTGAGGAGCAACACCATAACACTACCTGTCGTTGCGGGAGGCTCCGATAATGATGATAATCTTTTGGTTCTAGGTGATCTTAAATTTCATCTGTACAATTTGATGCCTGGAGGCTTCGACGAAAGACGCGTTCAGTTTTATGCGGCCGAAATTACACTAGGGCTTCAACATTTGCACAAGGAAAGAATATTATATCGCGATCTCAAGCCTGAGAATATTTTACTAGACGATTTTGGTGAGTTTTTTTTCGCCTAATGGGTGAAAGATTACATAGTAGTATGAAATACTGTAAACCCTCTTCTGTGGAACTTCAGATCCGATTAGATGGTATTGCCCTTGAATCAATCGTATAGTGAAATCAAGCGTAACGTCCCATACTCGTTGCTGATCCTCATGATAGTTCAGCAAAATGAAGATTTAGGCACCATTTTCAATTGCGAGGGTTCCAATCGAAACAGAGCGCCCTTGCTAATATCCCATTGTAACCATCCTTACAAAAATCTATACTCTTGAATGGACAGATTATTCTGACTATTTTCCTAAGTATTAATTGAAATCGTTTTTGTGAAGCTGTGGTCACCTGCGCGAATTTCTTTCGTAATTCACATTTTGGATTTATCAACAAGTAATAAAATCCTGTGAGCAGCAGGCCTTCGGTCTTCGAAGAGTCTGCTTGTATTACGTCCTAAAACAGCTGCTTCTCTTTCATCGAACATTGGTTCCACCGCCCTGTTTGACAATTACTACGGCTATACTGGAGCTTTAGGGAAACCTACGCTTGGAACCAAGAATGCGCAAAGAAAGCTGACGAAGCGGGAAAGAGCTTTTGTCAGGTCTCGAAGGCTGCAATGTAAAAAACTAATACCCAGTTTGCATTGTTTCTGAAACAGAAAGAAAACGTAAGGGTATTATACTCTGGCAAATTTATCGTTGTGGTCACCTCGTATACAGCCCCGCGGCGCTCGTTTTAAAGGGAAGGATACTAGGTTACAGGGGCCATGGCAATGAGTAATGTACTGTCGCTACGTGTTTTCAACCGTGATCAGAGGTCTTCTTCCAGAAATAAGCGGAATTATTCCGAGAACAAAGCTACAGAAGCGTTTTCCCCGAGGCACATTAGACACCGTTGAACATATGATGTTGATCAAGAAGTTTTGATAGGTTGGAGATTCTTCTTCTTTATTTTACAATTCAGCAAACGATGCAAGAATAAACAGTCTAATAACCAGCGTTAGTTATAACATTTCTCCACCTAACGGTCAGCAATCTCCTCCTAGAACTGGGAAAAATGAGAGTTCAAGAATTCACTGACCACTTGTTCAAGGTGACGAATTGTTGACGAATTGTTTTTCCTAAGAAAGCCTTGAGGCTCGGAACAAGTGGTAATCTGAGAAGGCAATATCAGGCGATTAGGTCGGATGTGGTACGTGTCCCGGCCTAGCTTTTCCAATTCTCCCCGGGTCTCTTTACCAATGTGAGGCTTAGCGTTGTCAGGGAAAGGAAAGGTGCGCAAGAGTTGGTCCAGGCAGTTCCTCGGACATCTTCCGCAACTTTCTGCTGCTGACCAGTGTAATAGGGAGCGGTGACGGTGTGGTCTTACTTGAGCAGTTCGTAGTTCAGCATTTCTTTTGAATCCCATGAGCAGCCAAGAAGGAACTTTTTCAGGTGGAAGCCGGATTTGGCTTGCGTCAGCGGCTGTTCTTTTCGCGAGAGCGGTGCTTGTTAGTGTCGTGGAAGACCCAACTTTTTCCTTTAGTAACTAGGTCCTCCAGAAACTCCTTTCGATGTGGACGGAGAAGGAGAGACTGGCAGATGGATACCCGGGTGTACCGCATGTTAGCAGTCATGACATGCTGTATCCATCAAGTCAGCACTTTTCTGTAACCAAGTACCTGAAAGTGACCGACAACTTTTGATTGGGCATACCCGAGTCTCGTCGCAAGACTGTGGGTGTTAACTTCCGGATCGAGAAAGACGGATTCGTCGAAGGGGCGTCCCGACCGAGGTTTGTCTTCGAAGACTGTGTCTCCTTCCCTGACGCGAGCGAACCAGCAGTGGACTGCAGCGATGGAAGTGGTGTTCCCCCCCCCCCTCCCCATACGCTGTTAATGTTGCGAACGATTGCCGTGCCGCGGCGCCACTCATAGAAAATGATGTATCAAACATGATCCCGTGAAATTGACATGATTTAAACTAAAGGAGGGAGCGCGCCTATGTAATACTCATTACGGAGAAGGTTCTAGAAAGTTTTACCAATACCCCACGGAACATCATTGGTGTCGAATATTGATTAAAAAATCAGGTGCTTTGAAACTCCCTATCAAAACTTTTTGATCAACCTAATATAAATACTCTGAGTTAATGTGTCCGATGTGAAGTGACTGCGAAGCTACAGGGCAATGGGGTCACAATCGTGGTGTAAGTGTTTGCATCCTCGATGTGTGAACTTGTTTCGCTTTCCGTAAAACCTCATAGTCTACTGAGTGCTTGCAAAATAGCTACACTCCCAATAACTTGCAAATCTCGTTCAGCCCAAGACAAATGAGAAGCAACCTTGCTGAATAAGTGTTGCATTGCTCTTTTCCAAATTTCGAGGAGGTTTTTCTTGAATGAAGTTGAAATTTTTGCTAATTATGAATTTTATCGATATTAGTAGGTTCTTTTCGCTCGAACGGAGTAATGTCGCAGAGTTCTAGTTCTATACTCAGTGTGATAGCATCGTTTTGCGGCAAAATACGTCGTTAGTGGATCATTGCAAAGCCCTCTGATCAAGAGACTTGTCCTACTATTTGCTCTCCAGGGGGAAAGCAATTATTAGCGCACTTTATTCACGCAAATTGATATGCCATTTACGAGAAACTACAATCATTCCGTGGGAGTCGAAGCACTAATCCTCTATGGTCTAATTGTAGCGGTGACAACAGCTCCAGCATAGCTTGAGGACGAGCCTTAAGCTTTTTGGGGTCTAGAACAACGATTTCTAGTAAAAAGCGGTTCACCCGTGAGGAATAGTTTTCATAGTACGGGTGAGAATAGCATCGTCTTTTTTCTTTCGTGGGCTGAAAAAAGTTGCACCTTTTATGTGTAAACAGCAAATTTCGTTCCGTGACCACAATATTCATTCGAGAGATCATGCGAGAGGTTCTATGTTATCAATACGATTAGTTTCAAACTTTCACAATACTACTTCTCGTTTCAACTAGGCGGATGCGGTGATAGGTACGCACGTAATGAGGTTTTTATCAATCTTCTTCGCACACTGTTCACGCTCTGAAAAATGTTTCGCTCTGATCGAATGTGTTCTGATATTTTATGCGATCTTGAAGTGCTTATCAATCATTGCAACAACTTTCGTGTGCAGCAATAATTCATTATACATATTGAACAGGGTCGAACGAGGCTAGAACAAAGAAACGAATTCATTTGAAAAAAACTTGTCCGTTGCAAGGTGTGAGGGCTGCAAATAAATCGTTATAAGGCGTAGATCTACTCTGCAGACACACTTCACGATAATTTTGAGGTGTCGGTTTTCGGTGAATTAATGGAAGCCTCGATGCAGAATAGTGCAAGAGTGGCGAAGGAAGCACGAAAATTGTTGGTTTCCAAGAAATGTAAGAAATTAAAAAGTATCAAGGAAGGAGGGTTGTACGAGATGACCGTCCGAGTGTATCTCATTTAAGCGTAATGCTCCTCTCGTCATGTGAATAGTGCAGTAATAACAAGGCCGGCATAACCCGCCACTTTGAGTGTCAGGGTCGGCCAAACCGGTTTCGGAGCCTTATTACGCCCTTCTTGGCCGTTTTTCGGCCAGAGAGCGGTCCATGTACTATGCTTGGAGAGCCACAGATTCATTATAGTGGGAAATCTCAGGAACAATTTTTATCGTAAACTATCCTTTGAGCAGATATTCTATAAAAAACCGAACAAAGGATCTATGCAAATTCTATCGCCACATATGTGGGGCTCACCGTGCGCCATTAGGCACGTCAAACAGTATGTTCGGACATGCTTGCATGTTCGACGAAATCCCTTACACCACGGAGGAAACGCTCCTAACATTGTTTCCATATTTCGCAGCTTTGGAATGTAGACTTGAAATCAGCTCGCAAAAATTACACAGCACTATACAGCTGTTCACGAAAGGCCCCTGCGACCTTGTATCTTTTGCTTGCTGAACTCCTTCAGGAGGCATCTAAATTAGTTGAGGAGAGAATAGAAAGTCTCAGTCGAGATCAAGATCATCTTGAGACTGAAGTCAACCAATTTCCCTCACAGAGACAGTCGCTTTCTTATGGAAGAATTTACTTCAATTTGTTAATGCGGATGGAGTTTTATGCTGTTGAAGCGTTGGAGGTGGCTCGTATGGTTTGTTAGTAGCGTAAAATTGGGAAAGGTTTTCGTGAGTTGTACACTTGGTCAGTTGAACATAAAGAAGTCTCTGGAGAGCGATATGCTCTCAATTCTTCAAAGGAAATCTCAAAGTAGATCATCTCCTTACAAGACACTAATCTTGTCGCGTGAATGCATCCATCGAACGGAGGCTTTCAGGTATTAATGGTTTCTCATAACTATTGGTCAACAGTTCATTATCGATTCGGATCTGAAGCAGTTCATCCATCGTGACTGAACATCTACATATGTTGTTGATGTGGAAATTTAAAACTGTGTATCTTTATTTGTTAGGCGCCATCAGCAAACTGGCGTCTCTGCATGATTTATTAAGCAACCTTTTCTGGCTTTCGTGCTTTTCGGAGTGTTCTGTCATTTTGTACCGTTCCAAAAAAGTAATTCCAGGTGAGATCAGGAAACTGTTTGTCAAGCTTGTCTTATTGGTGGTGGTTGCGGTTAACGGTGGCTTCTGGAAGCCGATGTAATCATAACTTCGAAAGCTGCCCTGTCATTCTGCATCGCGTTGTATTGTGGTGCGCGGCATAGTTCTGCCTTTCAAATTTCCGAACGTGTGACTTTCTCGTAGGTCGTGCAGGAATTATGAATGTGATCCGATTAGTAGTCAACGATCAGTCGCTGCAGCCCATGTATTTCCATGCAACTTCGGATTTTTTTTTTCGATTCGCGAGACAAATCTCCAAGAAAAAAACTGCGAGATCATAAGACTGTTGCATAGACTTGCTTCATTTTCACTAATCAGCTCCAGCTAGTGAAGTTCCACAAAGTGTACGTTTGTAGTCTCCGTTGTCATATAGTGGTCAGCAGCGTAACCAGTGACGATCGAACTTCGTTCTTTGAAGCTATTCATATCATAATAAGATTGAGTCAGATAAGAGCCGAATGGAAAATTCGATAGCACTCACCATGATCTCCAAATGCTACTACTTATTATTGTCATTCGATCTGATCTCTGCAGAATAATACAGGTTGCAAATATCTGCAAAAAAAGTAAATCTAAGAAGCCTGCTCCCAAAAAAGTTAAAGTTGTTTTTCCGAACACGATAAGCTCGTTGATAGTCAGGAGTTATTCGTAGAGAAAAGGTAGAAGTGATCAATGAAACTATGTCTTATTGTTAGAAATTTGAGAGTTGAGTTTTATTTTTGGCCCGCGCAATCTCATGTGTGACACCGCTTAGATTATATTTCACGGTTTTCACGAATACCGATACATGAAAGTATGCAAATAAATGCATTGCTACGCATAGATATACATCCACCCATGGATAGTACGGAAACTCGTTACTCTCAATGTATCTGAAGAAGAACCCACTTGAAAGTTGTGACAAGTATTAATCAAAGTTCACACACGACACCAAGTTTTAAATAGGGAAGTGCTGTTTCTCAGTTTCACTTTTTCCAAGACTTGAAGGGAGGCGGCGTGACGGTCTGGGCAGCAATCATATCGAAAGCACTACTGAAACTATGCTTTGAACCGACAATATAGCTTCCTCTGGGTATCGGGTTGTTATTTGGCACGTACTCCTTCCCTTTGGTTTCTACATGGCAGCAAAATTCTGCTTTTATGCAACGCCCTGACACAAGTCAGCCGAAACACTCGGGCGTGGATTAAGCGTCATCAACTCGCCCTTCTGCCTCGGCGCACAATGAGTCCTCATCTCACTTCAATGGAAAACGTATGAGGATTTATAGTGAGGAAGATAAACGCTAATAACTGCCAGTTTCGCGGCGTCAAAGAGCTCAAAGAAGTATCATCATAACATGGCATCAATTTTACCGAAGGCTTGCGATAATTCAGTGCGTTTCAGAGGTATACGTCCACCCCTCATCTCGACAAAAACTTTTCTTAGAGGGGTGATCCGCATTAGAAGCATGCATTAGGGAATTTGCTGCACTAGAATACAGCGGGGAATAGGTTTTCAGATTTTCAAGTTTACATAGAAATGTTTTATAAATGTTTTTTCGAATTTCAACCGCTTCATAGTATACGTCCCACTTTAAATAACAGTTTGTTGTAGTTCGTGTGTGTGAACAGGAGACGAGGGGGAGAATGATTTATTGCTCACTACCATCCTTTTTATACTCTCTCTCTCTGATAATCAGTCTACTATTTCCCTCACTTCTTCTTTCTTCACTTCCTCACGTTACCACACCCTTCTACAATTGATACAAACTCAACAGGGTACTTCATGAAAACCAGTAATCAATTGGTGCACCCTGTTTGAATGAGAGATCCATGAGTCTGTGCCTCATACTCATTGTTAAGTTCCTGAGGACTGAAGGGTCGATGTTTCTCCACGCCTCCATGACCGCACTTCGCAGTTCGTCGATGGTGGGCATCTACCTACTTGCGTACACCCGTCGCACAATCATTCCCCAAAGGTTCTCCATTGGGTTCAGATCAGGACTGCACGCAGGCCCCTCCATAACATCAACTTTCTGTACAAACTTTGCTGCAACCATGCGGATGTTGAATTGCTACCGTGGACACTTGCATTGTCCTGCCGGAAGACCAGTCTTTGACGTCGCCTGCGGCTCAGAAACGGCAATAACGTGAATTCCAAAACTTGCTGGTACTCTTGCGAGTTCATTCGACAGGATAAAAATGCCAGCGCTAGCTTGCTATCCCAAAAGCAGGCTCCCCGCATCATCAGCAAACCACCACCGAAGTTGTGCCTGCTGAACTGCACTGAGTCCTTCTCACGTCACACTCATAGCATCTTGTTCCATCGAGTCCGTCCAGGATGAATTTCTCCTAGTCGGGCAAGATTACCTAAAGACTTCAAATTGCCTTACAGTTCACGAGTTACGCCTATCTCCACTACTGCACCAGTTCCCAATCCGTGGTCAAATTTCTTAGATTAAAATCAGGGCGAGCCATATTGTGTGAGTCGGCTAGGCGTTGCGCCTTTCTCATAACTTCTCTCACAATGTCGCCGCTGTGTTTTATAGCTCTCCAAACGGTCGTTTTCGACGCAGAGTTTCAAGTCTGCACGGATCTGCTTGACACTGCTGGTGCTGTTCGAAGCTCTCCTCTGGATTTCTCGTTCAGCTCTGCTGTAGACCTTGCGTTGAAGTCCCCGGGCATCTCCGTTGTCGCGGGCTTCAGAACCACTAAGGTAGGAGCAAACCAAGCAGCGAGTCCTGCCGAATCGATTGGCAATGCGTCGTTGCTGAGTCCGGCCTCGTGAAGATCGCGAGTCTGGGTTTTTTCTTCTGCAGACCGGTGACCACGCGGCATCACAAAAAATATGTCGCCTTCAATTGTGTACGGACATAAACCCCAGCTGAAATAAGAAAAATTTTCTTGAGTCATATTTAAGGTGTGGACGTATACTGTGAAGCGCTCGAAATTCAGAAGAATAATCCTAAAAATTTTCTTGTTGATTTCCTGTTTGAAAAGGTGTTGCTCACTGTTTTCTTGAGTCACGAAACTGTTAGTGTGTGTTGCTAGATTGGGCGAGTTCTTTTAGAAATGTTTTTGTTAAGTTGGCGTGTGAACATATACCACTGAAACAAACTGTATTCATGCAAGCATGGACGATCGCATTCAAACTTTCCAACTTATTCGAAGCAAAGGAATGGAGGGCCGTTAGATTACTGAGTTTGTTTGTTTGTTTGTCATTTTTGTTGATTTCTCGCTAAATTTATTGTTTCATCAAGCGGACGTGTCTTTTTGCGGAACGGGCCAACGGGACTTTCTCAAAAGAGTCCCTACTCTATATAAACCAATCCCTACTATATAAAAACCACCTACTACATATAAACCACAAATTTGGTGTGTCTGTTTATTGTTGTCTGTCTGTTTGTCTGTTTGTCACCGCAAATTTCGGAATAACCTACAGAAGCAACTGTAGAGATAGGATCAAGTCTGGAATGGGTGCAGCCTAGGGCAAGACTAAAAGAGTACACATGATGAGCCCAGCAGAAGCCCCGCCCACGGGGAGCGGGACCTGCACCGGAATTGGGGGTGTTCAGATCGAAACCAATTATGTCTGCTCGAGGAAATTCCAGACACCAGGAAAAAATGAGCCAAGGTCAGGAATGGGTCAACCAATAACTTGTTTATAAACCTGTTCAAGAACGTTTTACAGTGCGGGGGAAAAACTTTGTTGGAGGTTACAGAAGAAATGTGGCCAAACATCCGAAGTGAGGGGGAGGGGGTGTGCTGAGGTGGGTGGAGCTAAAAAAATTCATAACCTTGTTCAGAAACCTACCTCGATGCGAGAAAAGAGTGTTTGGATATTATAGAGGTAGTATGTTTGAATCCTAAAAGTGGGCGAGATTTACACTGAGGTGGGCGGGGTTATGATTAAAAATTCATAACTCTATTCAGAAATGTTCTAGATGGCGCGGAAAAAGTAGCAAGCGATCATGGAAAGAAACTTGTCGAATCTGAAAATGGAGGGTTTTGCACAGGGTCAAGATCGAAAATCCATTGTTCTGAAAAACTTCTAGAACATGGAAGAAAATAATGGCCAAGGGCCACCGATGAAATGTAGCCGAATTCCCGAAACGTTCTCAGCGGAATGAACGGCACTGATATCAAAAGTTCACAACTCTGTATAGAACGTTCTGGAACTCGCAGAAAGGGGGAGGGGCCAGAGGCCATTGACAAAATGTGGTCAAGTTAAAAGTGGGAGGGGTTTGCACCGTGGTGGGAGCGGAAAAAGTCGGTAACTCATACTCTGCTCCTAACTGTTCTAGAACTCGTTAAGAGTGACTAGAGATTCATAGAAAAAGTCCTTGAACGTATTTAACGGCTGTTTATATATCCGTGCCATATATTATATAAACCGCAAATGTCATTTTCTCTGTTTGTCTGTAACTCTCTTATGTGACGCCGTTTGGAAATCAACTGGACCGCTCAGACAGGTTGGAACAAGTGGGGAATAAGCCGCACTCCTTGGGTACACATGGCTCAAACTAGACTCCGCCCACTAGGGGCGAGCGTGCGCGAAAAGTGTAGTTCCTCGGGCTTCACACACATACATATCCACATAAACACATACACGTGCACATACGTGTTCCTGAGCAGCTCTACTCATTCTCCACCTGTTTCCATCTGGATATCTGTTTCACTTCAATTAATGGTAGGCACCATATAAGGTTCTGATAAACTCATCAAGAGAAAAACAGACCGACAGACAGACGGTCACTTCAAATTTGGCAGAAATGTAGGCGGCAAGATGGGATTAGTAATGGCATATGGCAGATGTAGAATCCGCCCACTGGGGGCGAGGTTTGAGCGGGAATTCTTAATTTGGTCCTGGTTATCATGATTTTTGTATTAAACTTCATCAAACAATATATTGGCCAACGAGTCGATAGGTATGCTATCGAATGCCTACGTCGACGGCTGTGGATAAATGATTGATTTGCAAATAAACTCCCATTTCTTCTTCAGTGGAGTACAGGTACTCCACAATGGTAAGGGGTAAACAAGAAAGTAAATGGTTTTAGCTTTTTTCTTAAGTTTTTGGATTGTCCCGGTTAATATGTGGATAAAAGGATGGAAATGGTTACCAAATGCAGTTTGCTAGAAAAGTGCGCTCTCGATAGACGGCTTATGACGCTATTAGCTGAGGTGGGAGAACGGTTCTTTCCATTTTTTCGGGAGAGGGTACTTACTGTGTCGCTGAGACGACTACGCTCCAGATTATCCTCCAGGCAATTCATTTATCAGAAGCTGTGAGACGCGCACGGTATCGTGCGCCGTCCAACTGGTAAACCACAAAGTCCGTCTGTCTGTCGGTCTGTTTGTCTCTTGATGAGTTTATCAGAACCTTATATGGTGCCTACCAGGAATTGAAGTGAAACAGATATCCTGATGGAAATAGGTGGAGAATGAGTAGAGTTGCTCGGGAACACGTATGTGTACGTGTATGTGTGTATGTGTATGTGTATGTGTATGTGTGTATATGTATGTGTGTATGTGTGTATGTATGTGTGTGCATGTGTTAATGTGTAGGTGTGCGTTTGTGTGTATACGTAGGCTGCCTTTTATATTTTAAGATTTGCGAACAGAAACAAATACTACTATTGAAAATCGCTTTACTGCCTTCCAAAATTCTCCACATTAAGATCTATACACTTTTGCATGGGCTCGAACCAATTTTCGAAGCACTTCTGCCACTCTGATGTAGGTAACTCTAAAACGTGGATTCTGAACGCATCAACGGCTTCTTCAGGTGTCGAAAAACGTTGACTTATCATTTAGTTTTTTACGTACGGGATAAGAAGAAGTCACCCAGGGACTACATGGCTGAAGACCTGTCAAATCGTTGTTTTGAGTGCTCAAAAATGCAGTTGTTTGAGCCGATGGGAGCTCGCATTGCCGTGGTGAAGAGTGATCCGTCTTCAGCAGTTGGTTTTCCTGATTTTTTGGAAGTGAACTGGCAAAGAAATGGTGGTATACCACTCAGAATTGACTGTTCTGCTTGTTCTAGTGGTACGGTCCCGACATGTCTAGTTTTTCCAAAAAAAAAAAAACAGGAAATCAATTGCTCGGAAGTGCTTGGTGCGCGGACAGCTTTTGTTGGATTTGGCTCCTCTTGGAATACGCATACGATCGACTGCTTCCTGTTGCCTTTCGGCCTCATACGCATAAATCCATGATCCACCACCTGTCTCGATGTCATAGACGTGTTTCCAAGTACCGCGATCGTATTTTTTGGGCATTTCTTTCGACCAATCGACACGAGTCCCTTTTTTGGGGGGATCGACAAATTTTTCAAAAACATTTTTTTCCCATTCAAATGTTCGTGCAATATTGAATGTATGCTGGTCCCACCAATGCCTAAGGTTGTCCCAATCTCACTATAGGTCGCATGACGGTCTTGCAATATTAGTTTGTGCACAGTATCAACGGTTTCCTTAACTACAACTGATTTTGGACGAAACCACGAAATTCGTCTTCGAGTGAACTACGACCTCGGGTGAACTCACTGTACCATCGATAAACACTGGCCCTGGATGGAGCTTCATTACCAAAAATTGAACAAAGTTCATCCATGCATTGCTGTTGAGTTAGTCCCCGTCGAAAGTTGGAGAAAATAATCGCGCGAAAATGCTCACGATGCAACTCCATAACTTGGCCTAAACAAAATCTTATAACTTAGTGTAAACAACACAAATCGCGCTCAAATTCGCAACGTAACCTCAAAATAGTCAAACTTTACGATAGTGGTGTCAGCTGCTAGATTGCTACACTAGTGTTGCCAANGTATGTGTGTGTGCGTGTATGTGTGTATGTGTGCGTGTATGTGTGCATGTGTGCATGTGTTAATGTGTATGTGTATGTGTGTGTGTTTATGTGTTATGTGTATGTGTGTATGTGTATGTGTGAGTGTTAGTGTGTGTGTGTGTGTGTGTGTGTGCGTGTGCGAATGTGTGTATGTGTGTATGTGTATGTGTGCGTGTGTGTATGTATATGTATGTATGTGTATGTATGTGTATGTGTGCGTGTGTGTATGCGTGCATGTGTTAATGTGTATGTGTGTATGTGTATGTGTTTGTATGTGTGTGAGTGTGTTAGTGTGTGTGTTCGTGTGTATATGTGTGTGTGCATATGTGTGTATGTGTATGTATGTGTATATATGTGTGTATGTGTATGTGTGTATGTGTATGTGCGTATGTATGTGTATGTATATGTGTGTGCATGTATGTGTATGTATGTGTGCGTGTGTATGTGTGCATGTGTTAATATGTATGTGTGTATGTGTGTATATCTGTGTATGTGAATGTGTATGTGTATGTGTATGTGTGTGTATGAATGCGTGTGTGTGCACGTGCGCATGTGTTAATGTGTATGTGTGTGTGTGTGTGTGAGTGTGTGTGTGAGTGTTAGTGAGTGTGAGTGTGCGTGTGTGTATGTATGTGTGCGTATGTGTGTGTAAGTGTGTGTGTATTTATGTGTATGTATGTGTATGTGTATGTGTGCGTATGTGTATATGTGTGTGTATGTGTGCGTATGTGTGCGTGTATGTGTGTGTGCATGTGTGTATGTGTATGTCTGTATGTGTGCATGAGTATATGTGTATGTGTAAATATGTGTGTATATGTTGCACCAGGTCCCACACGTAAGCCATGACGCCCTGTGCGTAGCTCGTCCAAACGCCCCACTCTTCTTCATTCTTGTGGTCTCATTCTCGTCCAGCCCTCTTTTTAACGATTTTTCGAAATCTTTTCCGCTTTGGAAACTCCGATCCACGCAGTTTCTCCGCCTCCATCGCACTATTTTCCACCTTATCTTCCATTTTTCGTCATAATCTGGGTTACTCAAAATTATCGTGAGCTATGCCTTCAAAGGTCAGCAGTGGTCGTCAGTTGTTTCGAAGACGAAACTTTGCCGAAGGTTTAGCAGGATTTTCTCAAGTTTTTATGTGCCATATCGGTCTTGCCTTTAACTCCACCCGTCCCAAACTTGATCCGACTTGTTGAGGTTCTCCTTCAGGTGTTGCCGGAATCTTCGACAATTAGACAGAAAAAGCGACTTCTTCACATAAAGTAAGTAGGGATGATATTCCACCACGTTGAAGATAGTGTTGACGGCGTCATATGAGCTTTTGAAAATGACAAACACCTTTGAGCAGAGTTTTAAACTTCAAATTTATTTGTGAATTTTTAATCACTGTTGGGCCCACCACAATGCAAGCTCCGCCCGCTTCAAGAATTTGACGACATTTCATCGATACTTTCTTTTTTTCAGCATTTCATAATGTTTCTCAGCGTTACGAGTTACGTTTTTCCATAGTAATTCGCATTAGAATATATAGACGTCTATCGTGAGGGGAACATCGCTGGTTCTCTCATGCTCAGCACATATTAGACCTTGCCTATTCTTTTGGTTTTTTTCCTGGTCTTGTGACTTTCAATGAATCGAATTATGGATTTGTCCAGAAAGTATCACTCGCTGGGGGAACGCTCCGCCAACAGCGGTAGGTCCACTTCATTTCATTTAGTGACCTGATCCTAACCTTGGCCTGACTTGCCTCCTGACCTTAATCAATCCTGAACAAATTAAAAAATCCTCTTTTGGCACCGCCCTTCCCGCTACATGTGTTTTGAAGACGAAACTTCGCCGAAGCTTTAGGTTTATCACAAGACCTTTTAGTGTTTTAAATGATTGAAGAGGCCATTATGAATCTGCATAGTTATTCTGGCGCATGTTCCGCTTTCTCTGGGCTCGTGGTCCTGCTGATCTCGTTTGTGCTGCGTTGATCTTGCCCTATATCCAACCCATTCCAAACTTGATCCGACGTTTTAGATGCTTCTTCAGGTAATATTGAATTTCGTGACAAACAAACAGACAGACGCGAACGCATTATCCTACTTATATAATCGGCTAAGTGTGTCTGTTGGTGTGTTTGTATGTGTGTGTGTGTGTCTGACCGGAAATTCATAACTGCTGTCCTCGTGGACCGAGAGCGTTCAAATTTGGTAAGAGTACAGGCGGCAGATGGGAATACCTTTAGTGGGTGGCAGGATCGGACTCCGCCCAAAGGGGGCGGGGTTTGTGAGAAATAAATGTTTGAGCGAAAATTCAGAACTCATGTCCCCGTGATCCTAGAGCACTCAAACTCGGTAGGAGGACGGGCGGCAGGATAGGAACACTAATGGTGCGTGCCGGGACCAGACTCCGCCCACAATGGGCGGAGTTTGAGCGAAAGTTCATATCNTAGGAGTTCATGCGGCATGATGGAAACACTAATGGTGGGCGGTAGGACCAGACTTCGACCACAGTGGGCAGGGTTTGAGCGAAAATTCATAACTCCTGTCCCCGTGGACCTAGAACGTTCTAGTTTGGTAGGAGTTATGGGAACAGGGTGGAAACACTCACTGTAGGTGGCAGGACCAGACCCCGCCCATAGGGGGCGGGGATTGTGCGAAAATCGCCAATTTGGCCCTAGGGCGTTCAAACTTGGTAGGGGTGCAGGCAACAGGATGGGGACACTTAGTATAGGTGGCAGGAAAGGTCCTTGCTCACAGGGTCGGGGCTTGCGCGAAAGTTGACAATTTGGCAATAGGGCATTCAAAGTATTCCAATTGCACGAAAATTTCACGAAGGTACGCTTCCTTGGCCCATCTTTCCTTTTTTCTCTGAATAATCGCCTTTGTGATATTATATGATGTTCTTACCGGACACAGCGAAGATGGCTTACAGAAAAAATCGCTCCCAATTTGGAGCTAATACTGAGGGTGTAGAGCTTTCAAGGAAAAAGATGAATCCGAAGAGTTATTTACGCATAGGAAATTTCTTACAGGAAGGGGGACCGCCCGGCGAAGCCGGGCGTCACCATAAGAAGGAGGAAAGCCCAGCGTTAGCCGGGCGGCCCGACTGGTATATAGTAAGGATAGTGAACACTACAGCTTGCTTGGTTCGGGCTGTTTCATTGTTGTGCAGGTCTTCGAAGCCCTCTTTTATCTCAGTATACACATAAAAAAGACGCGCCAAATAGCGGAAGAAACTTGGATCCCCTGCACTACCCTACAGATACAGGGTGCGCCATAAATATGGTAACATTTTTTTGGACGTCCGTAATTTCCTTGTTTATTGGGTGTCTCCAAATCTGCACCTTCTCTTATGTTTATGGTGACCCTTGGCCAACAATTCTGCTTTGGTGCTATCAATCCGTCAGATTTCGAAAAACGGTGGGACCTCGCAGTCATACACCAGCTGTTCAATCTTTGCGTGCATTTGGTGAGTCCTTCGCCAGGATCGCTCCTCGTTTCAATATTTTCCACCTGACAGTCTGTCGGATCGTGGTGCGTAGACAGGTCAACGACAAACGTCGAAACGGTCGTCTTGTCTCACATACGACCCCTTTCCCGTATACAATTGCTTGGAAGGGGTACGCTGCGGCTGCAGAAACAAGAAAAAAACTGATTGCTGATTTGTTTGTATTGAGTTGTCCGGAAAGTCTCCGCCGATTTTTGAGTCATCTTCGAGTAAAAACTCCTAGAAGAACACATCCATCTACCGAACAATATATCTTCCATTCTGTTCGATAATGATTCACCATCTTCCTGTGATTTTTATTATTCCACTTTCATAGAAGGTTCTAGACTTACAATCGAAAAACCCTCTGAGGTGCATTTAGCGGTCCTTCGGAGGATTGAACGATTTCCCACTCAAAGTATTCTGTAGAAACCTACACAAGTAGTAGTCTGATGGTGCTATGTCTGCATTACATGTTGGGTATGGTAGGACATCATACCTATGCTCCAGCAAACTCTCCCACGCTTATTTTTTCTAGAAGCATGTCTTGTACTCGCATAGGGAGGCTAGATTTGCTGCACGCGATCTTCGCATCTCCTTGTGGTCCAGCTTGCACTTGCCTTGCGTACTGTTCTCATGAGGGTTGCCGGTATACCCGTGTCTCGAGGTTGCAGCAGGTGTCTGTGACCCTGTGTGTGGCGAGCGGGCAGCATAGCCGACTGGTCCAGGTTTGTGCAGTGTTAGGGTCAAGTGGTGCCGACGTCGTAGATGTTTGCTGCGAGCTTCTTCTCCCTGCGCCGGTGAATGCGTGCATGATATTTTTGGACTCACGAGTGCATAAATAAGCTATGATCCGCTTGTATGGTGAACTCGGCAGTGTTCCGTGTTCTCCTCTACTATTACTGCTTTGTGCTTGCTTACTTTCTCATTGCGTTTCGTTCGCGATTTAGATGTTGAGTTTGTTTGTTTCCTTTTCACATACCTCTTTCATTTTGTTTTGATTTTTGTTCTGATTTATGTTTTTACCCACGTGTTGCCAACTCCTTACAGTGCGGGATTTCTCACTCTCTGTTGTCGAAGTGCGTTCACTAGACGCACCACAAAAACAAATAAATAATCTTCCGCCCCTGGATTTTGACTTTCGGAGTGGTTTGCTAGAGCTTATTAGGCAGGCTCCACGATCATTAAAGTTGTCGTATACGACCTATTCCTCATCCTCCGCTTTAAAGCAGCTCACTTTTGCTTTGTTTGAGCAACAAGTCGCACACGGAGGCGCGTTCCATCACATTACGCTCGCTCACTTCTTGAGGTAACCGAACATCGAGGCGCTTGATAAAGTCAAGTTCCCGTAAATGGTAGCGGATGGCTACTTTTGGAACGCTAATTCACTGTCCTATTTCACGAGTAGCGATGGGTCGGTTCGTTTCGGTTAACATTTTGACTACGCCGTTTTCAATTAATGATAGCCTCCTGAGCGATGTCGACTTTCTAGGGTGAATTCATTCTGCTTGAATTCTGCAAACCACTCACGCACTGCACGCTTCCCTAGTGCATTGTCTACCATAACATCAAACCTTTCTCGCAGCTTGAGCCGCGTTCTTGCCCTTGCAGTGGATAAAAAGCATCAGGTGTCATGCGCACGCTGGTGCTCATTCTTAACACGAGTTCATACAGAACGACTTTGTGGAATGTTAACAGAATCCGAACACGGTCATAGAGGAAGAAGTACCCTTTCAGAAAATGTTAGGTCCTTGGTCTTTTGCACAACAGTCGATAAACCTAGGGAGTTCAAGAACGGCGGAAACTTTCCGGACACCCAATTATGTTCTACTTCGATAAGATATGATATGATAGATATGATTGTATCCAGATAAGATTCGAAAGCCTTATAAGGCTCTTGACGGGAAGAAGTTGGAGAAGAAAAACAAATGCCGTGCGCTACTTGCGCGCGGCACGCGCTTCGACACATTTTTTTTCTAACTAAAGGGTGCTCAGCGTGGAAGAAATGTCGAGGTCCCAGAGTATACAAATGTTTTACACTCAGAGCGCTGAAACCACTGAGAAGAGTCAGATCGTCTCTCGTAGCCATTTTTCCTCTTCCATGATAGTTTGTGCTAGAATCTCTGCCATCAGAGCGATATCGCAATTTTGGTGTGGTACAAAATTTTATCTGAACCTGTTCAAAAAGGGTTTTTCTGAAAGCAGCTGAGGGAAAGACTTTTCTAGGGATCACCTGTATCACCTGTATCACCTGTCGTCACGTTGATCATCGATTTCCTCGAGCGGGCGCCAGTAACGTCTCCATTCGTCCCTGTCACGAGCCAGAGTGGTCCAGTGAATCGTTCCCGCTTCAGGGACACGAGGTTCAACATTCCTTTCGTTCAGAGCTTTCGTGAAGAAGTCTGACCATCTCGTTGGCGGCCTTCCTGGAGTTCGTTTGATGTCCCGAGGGATCCAGTCAGTAATCGCCATGGTCCAACGGTCATCACTATATCGCATAAGGCCCACCTGATCTTCGATTTCTTGGCTAATCAACGGCATCCCTGATCTTCGTTAGGTCACGGAGCTCGGAACTCCGGATTCCCTTTTGCACTTGCGTGTATAGGGAAATTCCGAGCATCGTCCTTTCCAAAGCGCGTTGAGTAACGCTGACAGCATGCTCATCCTGCTTTCGTAGAGTCCAGGTCTCCGAGGCGTACGTCAAAGCAGGAAGGACAGCAGTGTCGAAAAGGTGAGCGCGGAGCCGAATGTTCTTTGTCTCCTTCACTACTCCCTCGATATTCTTAAATGCCCCCCACGCGGCGCGTTTCCTTCTGCACAGCTCTGGAGCTAGGTCGTTCATCATGTTGACTTCCCGACCTAGATACACATAGCTAGAGCATTCGGAGATGTTCTTTCCGTTTAGCGTGGAGGGAGCATCAGGTACCAGTCCGTTTTTCATGAACATCGTCTTCGTTAGGTCCAGCCTCAAGCCGATCTTTCCACAAGCACTATCAAACTCGGCCAGCATTCGTTCCGCCTGCTCGATGTTCGGTGTTATAAGCACGATGTCGTCTGCAAAGCGGAGGTGATGTAGGAAGCGGCCGTCTACCTTCACTCCCATGTCTTCCCATTCCAAATGACGCATGATATTCTCGAGGGCGGCACTGAAAGTTTGGGCGAAATAGTATCGCCTTGCCGGACACCTCTCTTCACGTTGACAATGACTTCCTTATAGAATGGTGAAATCCTGGTCGTGAAGCTGTCGTAGAGCTCACGAAGCATCCTTATATATTGCGTAGGAACACCCTGGTTGCCCAGGGCTTCAATTACCGCTTCCGTCTCAACGGTGTCAAAGGCTTTCTTGAACGTAAGACACAGCGGCATTTTGTACTCTCGCGATACTTCAATGAGCCTTGTTAGGGTGTGGATATGATCGATTGTACTGAACCCTCTCCGAAACCCTGCTTGCTCGCATGGCTGTCCTTCATCTNATGGTGTGGGTCGTCATGATAAATTCGGACAGCCTTTCACCGTGC
The DNA here is from genome assembly GCA_900617895.1 of Haemonchus placei. Classification (NCBI taxonomy): domain Eukaryota; kingdom Metazoa; phylum Nematoda; class Chromadorea; order Rhabditida; family Trichostrongylidae; genus Haemonchus; species Haemonchus placei. The sequence continues at coordinate 12,004 of UZAF01018254.1, read as the reverse complement.
TCATTCCATTCCACTCCGTGAGTCCCGATGTGAAGCTCTTCAGCCGTTCTTCTGGGGCCAATCTTGGCGTTAAAATCACCGACGATGACCTTGAAGAAAGTGTGGTCTTCTCTGTAGAGCCTCTCCAGATCCATATAAAACGCTTGCAACTCTTCTTCTTCGTAGCTCGATGTTGGTGCGTAAGCAACGAAGATGGTTAGAGCTGGGATTGAGCCACATCTTCTTAATCGCAAACGTCCGATTCAGGTTGTTAAGCTTTCGTACGAATCGATGTTCATGGCCAAGTGCGTATTGATGAGGACACCTACGCCGCCGACGCCTCTGCTGTTGCATGTTCCAAGGAACAGTTCTTCTCCAGTCTCAAATAGAGCGTGCAGCGGGCGATGCCTTCTCGTCTCGGTCAGTCCGATGACGTCGTACTTGATCTTCCTAGCTTGCTCATCAGGTCTTCTATACACGCTTCCGATGCAAGCGTCCGTGCGTTGAAAGTACAGATCGCCATCTTAGTCCTCCTCCTTTTGGGCAGCCTGTTTTGGCCCTGAGATTTTAGCAGGCTCTCCCGAGCGGTCCTACCCAACCTGCCGTATTGGGGGCTCCCTCAGGTTAAGGGGAATGAGGCCCATTTCTATTACTGTTTTTGGCGTGAAGATACCCAACGTGCAGCTTGCTAGGCTCTGACGTGGGGGCTATTGACTCCGGGGGCTTGCCAGGCTATCCCGAAGTGGACAAGGGGCTTTGTTTTTGGAGGCGGCCCCGAATCGCCTCCCAGATACTTCCCAGCATGACTTGTTCGTCACTCGAATGCAAGCTTTTGGCCGAGTCGATGGGCAGGATACCAACTGCACCCACAGACTCTCCACACACATATGCGTGGATCGCCTGCGAGAAACAGAGGGTATATCGACCCAGCACAGCAGAATCAAGGAGTCCATCTCCTGAATCCACCTACGTCTCTGGGCAAGTACCGGTGACTTTTGGTCGGCGATTAATTCCCCTATCCGCCACCTGGGGACGCCCTACGTAGCCTCGTCACTAACCGGCCGGGGATCTTTCAGTGAGAGGGAACCCTCAGTGAAGGGGATCCGTAGGCATAGAAAATAGCTCACATTAATTCGCCATGTATCAATAAGAACCGCGCTGCGGTTTTTGTAGCCCAATTCTTTTGTTACCATATTTAAGGCACACACTGTACTTCATCATATCAAAGATTTGACCTCTACTTCTCTGATAGATTTGAATGGTTCTCCTTCTCTTATCTGATTTGAACTGATCGAGCAGTGACAACATTTCAGGTTACAAAATGCATCTCTCTGTTTCTGTTTTTTCTCTCTCTATTTATCAGAACAAATGGAAGCACAAATGTTTGCTTAGAAAATATAAAGCGCTAAGGTTATTTCAGTTCCTAGTGGATTGACGGGCAGAAGTAGACATTTAGTTGATTGATTTGAAAGGCATCAGGTACTTTCATCAAGACATCTTCATTGTGAGGTGTTGGACAGTGTCATAAAAGCCAGTAAAAGTGTGTAATTACTTTTGATGTGTTTTTCCCCTAGAAGTTCTCGGTTTTCTATTGCAATTCTTTTGATTGCCGTTGAAGTTCAAGCCAAAATCTTTTTGTAAATAGTCGTGAATGAAAGAACTACGAGGCTCACGTGCGAATGTAGAGCTAGGCTACATCGAAAAATGGAATATTTGACTAAATTCCTTCATTTGTAGGGCATGTCCGAATATCTGATCTTGGGTTAGCTGTGGAATTGAAGGACAACGAGCCAATAAAGGGAAGAGTAGGAACCGTAGGATATATGGGTGAGGATGCTCTCGATTATCAATCTTTCTTCTCTTCACCGCGTTGCTGTATGTGTTTTATAGCTCCTGAAATTGTGAAGAATGAGCGCTATTCATATGGTGTGGATTGGTGGGGCCTTGGATGCCTCATTTACGAAATGATTGAGGGAAAGGTATGTTGAAACATAATGCACTGTGCGGGTCGGAATTGTGATAACAGCCCTGTAGTCAATCATATCAATTCTCCTCTGTATTAAATATAACAATCCATACAGTTTTTTGCATTTCACGAAACAGATTACATTTCTAACTTACTGGCGATACTTAGCGATTGACATATTTTACAAGTAACGGAAGCGTCACTGAAACAAGGCAGGTGATGTGTCAGCCATCGGACGCTTTGAGAAGTTGAGAACAACGCGCTTACAGCTACATTTGGGAGGAATATCACGAAAGCAGAGCGGGAGTTTGTGTAGCAATGAAGCTAACTCTGCGCGCAAAAAGGGGGAGGGAGTGGATATTTCATGAAGCTTCCCGCGCAAAATCGTGAAAGATATCTACACAACGAGACCTTATTACGGCCAAAACGTCATTTCCTTGGAGAGCGGGCTAAAGAGAAGAGAAAGGATGACTCTCAACTCTGCCACGCCGTTTTCGCAGAAATTATTTCACGGAATTTTTGTTCACCGACGAAAAAGTACGGTGACACAAGCAGAACGAAACGACTAAATAAACTTAGCGACAGGATTTATGCGAAGTTGAAAGGGAAGGAAGTGGTACAGCGCAAGGTTACTCACTTTCTGTGATGGTCTTTTCGAGCGTCACCGCGGAGGCAAAAACCTCGCTAGTACTTCAGGGAGTCAAAATTAGTGGGGGTGATTACTTGGTCTCGCCAGGCGCCACAGACATAGGAGACGATAGCGATTCAAACCGGACATATCATCAACACGTAGCTCTTGTCTGCCGACCGGGATTCATTCAGAAGTAACTTCTCAGAACGGTTTTCTAGGAACCTCGGCACAATTGTGTTGTTAAGTTTATTGTTTTCTTGATCTCTTCGAGAGGTTTGTAAATAGCTTTATTATGCAGATTTTTTGACGAAATCGCTTTCTTAAGAGCATAAAAAGAACATAACAATCTATGACTATCCGACCAAACGTCTCCAGCCACTCACTGAAGTTCGAGACCCCGAGGGGACGCAGGTAATCGAAAGGAAGATCACTCACCGCAGCTTTGTGGATTCTTCGAAACCACCAACCGACCAATGTCAGTTGGGTATGTCCTCATTAAGAGTCGCTGCGGGAAGGCCAATCCTATAGAAGGCCGCAGCTCCCGCGTGATTGCGTAACACTCTTCTCTACGATTCACTTTTCGATCGGTGACATACATCCAAAATGCCTCGAGGTTTTTACATTCGCGCAATTGCGACTTCTGTGCCACGACCTCCACGGTGACCTCAAAAACGCCTCCGTTATGCTTTTGAATTCGGTGACTCTCCAGGGCAGTAGACTCTTCCAATCGCGTCATGCCAACCATGTGCTCCTTAACCCTCACGTGCACTGGTCTTGCCGTTTCGCCAGTATACTCATCACCGCAATCACGGCAACTAATTTTGAAGACCACCCTAGACATGATACAGTCACCCTCCCGTATGGACAGACCGCACAGTTTGAGGTTGTACATAGGCGATCGCATAGCCCATTCCGAACCTGGCGCTTAATCAGATTGAAGGGTGGTACGTTTACAATAACAAATAAATTTTCCAAACCCGATCTCTTAAGACACTTTTTGATAGAGGCACTGACCCTATCAGAAATCCTTATCATGACCCTACAAAAGGAAGCTTTCCTTCAGTTGAGTTACTAACATGTCTGAGGATAACACCGCCAGCAGAAGCTCTTCGTGTAGTTAAAAAATTATAGTAACCATTCGACCGAGCTATATCGCATACAATTTTTAGCGACTCTTTTCGCTCATCCTTTCCTTTGCAAGCCTTCTTAGCATTGCGGAACATATTCCTAACAACCGCTCGTTTTACATAAAAAGGATGAGCTGAAAGATAATGGACAATGATGCTCTTATTCCTGGGCTTTCTGTACCTATTCGTAACAATCATATCGCTCTGTAACCTCACCTGAACCTTTAAAAAGGAAGCCAGTTTCCGGTCGGCTTTTCCCTGTTGCCTTGAATTGAAGGAGAGATCCCTTTTGTATACCATTTACTTCTGATGAGGTCAGCGCCTTCAACACAAGGTGTCTAAGAAGATCGGGTTTCTAAATTTAGTTGCTATTGGAAACGTACCACCCTTCGATCTGAAAGAAAGCCTAGTTGGAACAGGCGATACGATCGCCTATGTACAACCTCAAACTGTGCGGTCTGTCCAGATGGAAGGAAGGGTGATTGTAACATATCGGGGGTGGTCTGCAAAAGTTCTTTCCGTGAATGTGGTGATGAGTGTATTGACGAAAGGAGCAGGAGGTTAAAGAGCACATAGAGGGATTGAGGAGATTGAAAGAGTCTACTGCTTCAGGGAGTCACCGAGTTTAAAAGCATAACAGAGGCGTCTTGGAAGTCGCCGTGGAGGTCGCGGCACAGGAATCGCGACTGTGCGCGCATAAAACCCTCGAAGCATTTTGGATACAGGTCACCGATCCAAAAATGAATCCTATTGAAGAATGTCTCGCAAACACGCGGGAGCTGCGGCCTATATAAGGTTGGCCTTCCCGCAGCGACTTCGAATGAGGGCATACCCTAGCTGGCACTGGTCGGTTGGTACCATCACTTGCTGGGTGGTTCTGAGGAATCCACAAAGCTTTAGTTAGTACTTCTCCCTTCGATCACCTGCGTGATCTTCTCGAACTTCAGTGAGTTGGTGGAGACGTTTGGTCGCATAGTCATGATCCTTTCAGGACCTAAAGGAGGCGATTCCGCCGAAACGTCAGCCTAGTAAAGCTAATTTACATACCTCGTGGAGAGCCCGAGAAATCAAACTCAGCGATACAATTATTCAGAAGTTTTGTTGTGGGGAGTTCCCCACTCCATAACCTCCGATAGTGGCCACTAGGAAATCCGATTTTAATCACATGGATTCTGCAGTATGATCAACCTTGGTATTAAAAGTGTGCTCCAGACCCCACAAGAAGTGAAATAGTTTCGGAAGCGCTATGCAAAAGGCCGACAGCAACTTGTTGATCATAGTTGCGTGTCACATTCGACGCCTTCTATAGTCTGAGCTTGAGTGGAAGCCGAAGGCAACTGAATTCAGTTTTGACGTACTTATGTGATAAGAGATTGGTGACAAACACTTTTTTGAAATTGCTTTGTGTTATTGGCTTGATAGTCGTTTTCGGAGATGTAATATCTTTCTCATCACAATTTTGGCCCAGCCTGCGTAATGGACTCTTGATAGATGAGTTATTGATTGTTTCACTCGTAAAACCCCTCGTAGGAACATACCATTTAGGCAAGGGGTGCCGTGAGATGGATGTTGACTGAAGACTAATAAGTTGTATTTAAGGCTCCGTTCCGCCAACGGAAGGAGAAAGTGAAAAGAGAAGAGGTGGAAAGACGAGTACGAGAAGACCAAGAAAAGTATTCGGACAAATTTAGTGAGGCCTCCCGGACTCTTTGCCGGTAATGCGTGTTTATTTATCTCAAAATGAGGATTTCCGTGCTGGATGTAGAGTCGTGTGCCTTACTTTCCCAGTGTGTTAGGTTGATGCATAAGTTCTTTCCATCGACTTTTTTGTAAATATGTCGATAGCGAACCAGCCTGAAGATTAGAGGTATGCTCCATCACCATGCACTGCTCGACGTCAACGCTCAGCCAGTTTGTCGATTCCGTTCTCTCAGAGGGACGGGCTGGGGCTTGAAGAAGTCGTCTAGTGCCTCTCTGACCTTATCTTGTGTCGAACTACGAACTTTCGAACGGCACTGTGACCTGCATATGCAGAGTGGGGGAGTGATAACCAGTGTGATGAAAGAGTATCATGCACACTTCACGGACACATGATTGCGAACTGCCAACATTAATTCAAACGAAATATAGAAGGATCAAAAGAGGTGGAAAATACTTATGCATTAACCAGATACTGCTGGGAGAGATTGGGTGTATGATCTGCTTACTGGATGAAAAGTGGCTTCCATACTAAAACGAAGCTATTGATCGTGTGCTTCATTGAGTATGGTCTCAAAAAGCAAATCTCACGTATTTATTTCAAATTTCAATAATGTCTTGATCAAATCTATTTGAATATAGGGAGGCGAGTAATCTACGCCATTAGTATTCTGTACGACAGCAGTTCACCAAAACAGTTCAGGTCGCGGATTCGTAGGTGGGGCGATAAAGGTGATCGATATCAGGATTCAATCTTTCTCCGGATAGGTGTGGCACGATTCAAGGTGCTTCGCGCTTGGCATATTTTTATGCAGGGTGCTCTATGAAACGAGGGTGCTCTCGTCACTGGGTGCCTTCATCGTCATGTTACCTTCGTAAAGTGGTTATACACGCCAGCAATTATCTCTTCAATCCTGTTGTATCTAGAAAATAGTCGTCAGGACAGGACCACACTCTAAAATTTCGCAACCGTGCTGAGTGCCCGCGAACCGCACGACTCTTCATGAGTCATTCCTTGGAACCACGTGACTCTTCACGAGCCATTTGTCGCGGCACTTCATCTGCATCCATTCGAAGCCGACGCTTGTGATTCTTGGACTCCACGTGAGAATCGCCCATGCTTCACTCATAGGGCCGTATGCATAACGCCCAGGGTGGGGAAGGGGAGAGTCTCCCCAAGGAAATGTTTGCGAAGGGCGCGAACGTTCAAATGGGGTTTTTGCCTTCGTTCTGGGTCAAGATAGTTGCAATGGGGCAAAGTTTTCTCCTATAAACAGGTGAAGAATCGACAGCCCTCGAGGATCATGTGATGTTTGCCTCTGCGACCTTACCTTAACGAGAGCTCAGAGAAGCCCGACCCCATTGACTCTCCACCCTGGGAGGGGAGGCCTCCTCAAATAAGCAAGTTTTTCTTTCTAGATTTACATCAGTTATCGTGAGCATTTTGCATCACGATCCTGGTGTGATTTAAGAAGGAAACCGAAATTATTCCTATAAGCAACTCGTAAGTAGCTTTTCGGTTGATTGGTATAGTATTTCATACCACTTCTCCACTTCTCGCCTAGGTGCGAAAACTTGACGCCTATTATGTCCACANCAAGTATTGCTCTGATTTTATTCTACTGCTGCAACCAACTACCAATTTATTTAAATTGCTGACGTCGTTGCTGTAGAGCAGTTTAGTTTTCAAATATACAGGTTTTTCTTTCTAGACTTACACCAGTTATCGTGAGCATATTGCATCACGATCCTGGTGTGATTTAAGAAGGAAACCGAAATTATTCCTATAAGCAACTCGTAAGTAGCTTTTCGGTTGATTGGTATAGTATTTCATACCACTTCTCCACTTCTCGCCTAGGTGCGAAAACTTGACGCCTATTATGTCCACATCTTTCCGAGAAAGTGAAAGATGAAGTGTGGAAGATGCATAATGATAGCAGCAGTAAGAAATCCCGGCGCCCATGGCAAAAAAGCATGTTTTCGAGCAAAATTATGTGCATAGCATGAGTAAAGGTTGAAATAGACGTTGCAACGGACTGAGACGCTTCGATGCGGCCGACTTAGTGAGAGATCGATCGACCAGATATATATCAGTGATAGCGACGAGGAATAAATATCAGGAGATATGAAGCATGATAGAATGAGGGTTGCAGTGCTGGAAGTAGATGCGTTGAGGAAGATTGTGTGGAGTAGATGCGCTGAGGAAGATAGTGTAGGTGCAGGATCTCGCAGTAAGAAGTTCCTTAGCCGGAAAGTATTTCGGAGAAGTCTAAAGGTTGGAAAGTGAAGCAGCTGGTACGTATTGATTAAATACTATGGAATGGATTGGTGCTTGCTTGGTTCTAATTACCTCTCCTCAACTGCTGAAGTTGGTCTTGAAGGAAGGTTCTGTAAAAACGGTGAACTAGCCCAACTCTCCCGCCAAACGGTATTTGATGACTTTTTACAAACTTCTTAACACATTACCACCTATTCATCTGACATTTTGTAAAAAATTGGGATTTGTTCGTGGCATTTTCTCAAAACGCTTCACTTTCTTACTGTTTTCTTCATTTATCTATTTTTTACACAATTAATCGTGGTATTGGAGCAGTACTATAACATTTGGATATTCGTATTTAGTTAAGGTATCTTTGCACTAGGTGCGCGATAACTGGATGTGAGTTCCTAATTTTCCACAACCCTCAAAATTCATTTCGAAGAACATATTAACCTTTTGCTACTTCCCTGAGCGTTTTCAGGGTAAAATTCCCCTCCACTTTTTTAGAGTGCTTTTCCTTGGTAAAATTCCACACATTCTCCAAATTCCGGTTCATCTAATCGAGAAATACGAGCTTCGGATACCAATTTAACACTGTCTTGGAGGCGTGAAATACTGCGCTCCGGCGTCACTTTTCTGACCCTCGGCGAAAACAAACACTTCCTTGGGGAGACTCTCCCCTTCCCTACCCTGGGCGTTATGCATACGGGCCATAGCCAATTGTCCATTTCAGAAGTGGTGTCTGACATCGGCGACGAAGGCAATTGTCTATGCAGGCATAATTTCAATTTTTATCTTTTGTTTCTGTTAGAAATTGAGGTGCCTGTACGCACACATTTCTTCGACCGTCTTCAATACTTCGCACGCAATTCGGCCAACGGTATCAGTGGAGATGCCATCCTCACGGAAAGTTCGGCAGCGATCCAGTTTTCGTCCTTTATCGAGGAACGCTTGATTGCAGCCCGCCGTCCGTGAGCGGAGTGGACACGTACCGCCTTGCTTTTATTACTTTACCTTTTAAAGTGCCACCTCTATGGGGCATTATAACATGGTTATTTCGCTGAAAGCACCGCCTACAATTGAAATGTTTCTGAGTTTTTCAGATAGGTTGCACCTGTCACTCCCAAGGATAACTCATGAAACACCGTCAGGTCAAACAACCACTTAAACCGTAGGTGAAAAGGGTCCAAACCGGCTTGGCAGATGACGCACCCAAAAGTAGCTGTGTTGTAACCGCCTTGTTAAGGCTGCATCATTCACCATAAAACGTTAGCACAGCGACGAATGTACGCTTATGTGGGAAACACTCAGACGGTGACGCACTTCTACGGAACCTGCAATCATATGTTCCTTTTTTACGTGCGGATACAGTTTTTGGCCCGTATGCATAACGCCCGGGGTAGGGGAGGGAGAGGAAATGTTTGCCGAGGGCGCGAGTGTTCAAATGGGGTTTTTGCCTTTGTTCTGTGTCAAGATAGTTACAATGGAGCTAAGTATTTTCCTATAAACTGGTGAAGAATCGACAGCCCTTGGTAATCATGTGATGTTTGTCTCTGCGACCTTACCTTAGCGAGAGCTCAGAGAAGCCCGACCCCATTGGCTCCCCGGGGGATGAATCTACCCCTAGAATAGAGCTGGGGCGCCGATGGTCATGTAGACCGCAACTCTGCTATCCACTACACTATTCGACTGAGCGCTTATTCCTCTGACTTCTGCTGCCGAATTCGTCAAGTATTGCTCTGATTTTATTCTACTGCTGCAACCAACTACAAATTTATTTAAATTGCTGACGTCGTTGCTGTAGAGCAGTTTAGTTTTCAAATATACAGGTTTTTCTTTCTAGACTTACACTAGTTATCGTGAGCATATTGCATCACGATCCTGGTGTGA
>UZAF01018253.1:6669-35203 GCA_900617895.1 Haemonchus placei | reverse complement strand
ACACACCACACATACACACCACACACACACCACACACACACCACACACTTAGCCGATTATGTAAGTAGGATGTATAATATATTTCCGTTGCATGTTTCTTAAAGTTCAAAATAAAACAGAGTCGTACAGTTAACGTGCAGAACCACATTCCCTGGGTAGGGTTGAGAGTGAAAGCCACGAGTTCGCATACCCAAATCGTGCCACTGTCAAGCAAAGCTCCAGCCCCCATAACTTTTTAAGGCAAAACATTTTGCAGTTTTAATTTCCATTTTCCTAAACAGCATTCAAATTCGATCGATTCTTCTGGGTCTCCATTCAAAATCCCACGGTGAGTAGACTAACCCTCCTTGGTGAGTATAGCCGATTTAGCACCTGCAAGCTTGGGTGAAGTGATTTCTGACTTTATTATGTATTCATTGCTACCCTTACTATTATCGTTTGAACAATGGAAATTTGTAGCTCAAACCCTGTTAAAAGGAATATGTATGGAGTCCAATCTACAGCTCGTTCAGCTTTTGCATAACAGCATGTGAACCAAGTGTGTGTTCCCTGTCGAGCAGCAGTAACGCGGGACGATTACCGTTCCACAAGTACGCTATTTATTGTCAGTGCTTCAATGTGCTTTCCTTGAAGTTGCTAGCAGAAATTGGCGGTAATTTTTTGTTTGGGTTTGGGAGAATCGAGCGTGGAGAAAGTTTTGATCACTTGATCATCAGGCTGCCAATATCTCCATTATGTTCTATACTGTTCTGCCGTAAAGGCTTGTTATGGCCGACCCGCTTTATTAGCCAACGTTTCGACTAGATCGTCGTCTTCAGGACCTGAAAATAGTTAGAAGTTACTGATCTGTGACTTACCCGAACAAGCGCTCAACGCGTCAGACTAGTTGCAACAACATGCGGAAACTCGAACTTCGCAAAATTTCCAACAAAATGGCTAACCCTCTGCGGTTCCACCAACGTTACGCTTCACTCTATGTGAACAACAAGGGACCATTGAGACGCCATTTCACAGATGGGACAATTTAAAAGTTGTGCTCTGCTGTTATGGTCAACTCAAAAGGGAGAAAAAAAGGGGGAACAGATGGCAAGAGTTTACTTGTTGTGACCAAACACTCGTTTCGGTTGTTCAGCCTTGGATTTTTCGCGCATATATGTAATGCTTCCAAGATAGCAATCATATTCGACTATCGTTTAATCTTGGCATAGTATACATAGAAGTAACTTAGGAGGTCTCTCTGAAGCCACGACCAAGTTGATACAATGTTTTATTCGGCTAGCGCTTAGGCAGTCGCCTTCTTAAGAGCCTGGAATCCAAAAAATATTTGAGACTCATCTTGACCAAACGACGTTCAGACAGCTTAGTTCAAGTGTTGCCTATAGATATCTCGGAAAGTATTGCAAATCACAATGGGTAACCCACCTTAGATGTAAAAAGAAGACCGTTGACTCTCCTTCTTTGATTGCATATTTAAGCTACTCGCAGCGGGCGGGCCCGAGTGCCCTGACCCCTGCCTTTGACGCCGGTGGCAATTGATAACCACACAGGTCGAAGAACGGGCAAGCTCGTTAATTGCAGACATTCATCTTTCCGATTCACTTTTGGATTTTTAGCGCTGATCCAAAAAGCTTCGAGAGTCCTTCATGCTGAGGTCGTGGGTTCCCGCATCAAGACCTTGATCGATACTCCAAACTGCATCCTCGTGATGGTGCCTCCTATGGTCTCCCGGGGGGTTTCAGGCCTTGATTTCTCCAGGCCATCCAGATGTTCCTTAACCCTGCATATTAGAGGTCTTCCGGTCTCGCCTATGTACTCATCTCCACAGAGGTTACATATGATCAAGTAGATCACACCTGACGTCAGACAGTCACCCCCTCGCCCGTTGGGAGAGATGACACAATGGGGGGGGGNGGGGGGGGGTCGTGCAGGAACGATTATATAGACGGTTTTGTACCAGCCTCTGTCTTAGATTTCTAGGGGGACTTCAACCACCCGGACCGTATCATCGGGCCCACACTTTCACAAGGCCATTCTCACGTCTGGACTGACGGAGTCCGAAACGAAAGGAAGGCAAAAAGGCACCTTCTCCGAATTCTCAGTTCTTGGCTCGTGTGGTTTTCGTTGGGGTGGTCTGCCATAGTGCTGGTCCCTCAGGGGATACACATTGGAGAGAGCCACCTTTTTAGCTAGTTCCACGGATTCTACTTGCTCCTGACTCCCCGGTGAGACCATTTTCGCAGTTCTGACCATATTCGCCGTGAGAGCCCGCTTGATTTTGCGTGGATGCGCAGACCAGAAGTGGACTGAAATATTCTTGTTGGTGGGCTTCCTGTATCATTTTATCCGCAGGAACCCTCGCTCAAGCTGGATCTGCATGTTGAGAAACGGCAACCACTTGTCCTTTGGCTTCTCTCGTGTAAACCGTATGTCGTCAGCCTGGCTGTTCAGCCATTCGAAGCACGTGTCCATTTCTTTCTGGGTTGAGCAGGCGACGAAGCAATCGACGACGTAGCGACGGTAGAGGGCAGGCCAGCGATCCAAAACGGGGTTTTCAATTTTTGACATGGAAGCAATGGCCAGCACGGGTGCTAGCCCTTGACCCATAGCTAAACCCCTGATCTGCTTGAAGTATCGCCCTGACCACCTGAATATAGAGCAGTCCAGGCACTCCTTGACCAACGTCATGACTTGGGAGACCGAAAGCCCATACATATTTATTGACCCCGCATGTGCATTCAAAAGTTCGTGGGTAGCCTGCATAGCGTCCCAGTTTGATACATTAGTGTAAAGGGGGGTCACGTCAAATGATTCTATGACGTGGTTCCTTCTAAATCGAGTCTCTCGCAGTTGGTCAAGGAACATCGTGATGTTGCTGAGATGGGCAGGGATGATAGTTAGCAAATGGGCCAACACGAGGTTGAACAGCCAGGAAATTCTGTCTGTGGGACCGCCTACACTGCTTATTATGGGGCGAACATGGAAGTCCAAGGGGAGGACAGGGTGTCTGGTGAAATTTTATGGGTTTTACCCAAGACATAGAGTACTGGGCAGACTGGGAGATCACACCTTAGACGTGTGCTTACTGTTTTAGGCATATCTGCAGCGCGTGAAATGTCCGACCAAACCTTGTTCAGACAGTGGCATTGCCTTTTATATTCGTTCTCTGATTATGGCCGGGAAACGGACACATCCTGTAGATGGGATTCGGTTATGGCAATATCCAAATTTCGTGGCATAAACACGAACTCGCCCCCCTTGTCGCTGACTGATATTTTGATGGTGCTGGAATTTACGAGATCGATTAGTTCGTTTAACCCCCGTTTTTGCGATGCAATGAGATTGGAAGTGGGCCGCCGGTGAATGTTTCGCCTCAGGATTTCGCAAACAGATGTAGCAAAAAGGCGAAAATTTACATCCACGGCGTTATTGGGGTCCTTTGGCCGGAAGTATAGTGAGGAAAGGGGATCGCAGGAAAATTTGATCCTGCTGGGTGTTCACGAGGATTTTCCCGTAGCTTGGCCATGCGACGTAGGTTGTCTTGTAAAGCCTGAAGATCGCACAAGACTCTCCGCGGTACTTCACGACCTATCGATTGCGCCTGAGCGAAACTGGGACCTAGGTCTAGAACCGATAACGCGTCTTCGGTATGATTGATGCCGCCAATAACTGTAACTCTATCAGGTATAGACTCGGATTCTCCGCTGCTATTAGTTTGAGGGTGGTCTACACTGTTACAGGTGGAAACCTGGCATTGTGGATAACGATACCCTTCTTGTTCTACGGGCCTACTGAACTTATTCTGAGGTCTTCGTTTGGGCAGACTGGCAAATATCGTTCACAACACAATGCTTTGGACAGGCACATGTTTAACAATGACAATAATTGATTCCTCTTGCTTCACAATGCAGTCCTCAGTATGCGTAGCTGCGATTTCTGCATTCTCGAAAGACTGTTTATGCTTTTTGGATCAGCGCTAAAAATCCAAAAATGAATCGGAAAGATGATTATCTGGCTGTAACCAACGAGCTTGCCCCGTTCCTCGACCAATGTGGTTTTCAGTTGCCACCGGCGTCAGGGCAGGGTCAGGACACTCAGGCCCGCCCACTGCGAGTAGCTTAAATACGCAGTTCAAGAGAAAAGGGTTAACGGTCTTTTTTTTACATCTACGGTGGGTCACCTGTTGTAATCTGAAATACTTTCCTAGATATCTATAGGCCGCACTTGAACTAAGCTGAGGTCTGAACATTGTTTGGTCAGGATGAGTCTCAAATATTTTTTGGCTTCCAGGCTCTGACGAAGGCGACTGGCCGAAACGCTAGCCAAATGAAACATTGTATCATCGTGGACGTGGCTTCAGAGAGACCTCCTAAGCTTCCAAGATATTTCTAGCACTGATCTCATTTTCGTAGGCTTTTCGTAAGTTTTTGCATTTTGAATCAGAATCATCCTGTTGTTCTTCTACGCTGCCTCCCAAGTGGTGTTAGTAGACGTTCTCGCCTTTTTCCTGCTAGGTATTCTTTAACGCGTACGCCAAACATCCTTCACGTCTCAGCAATATAGTATTCAGTTACAGGTTGAACACCGAAGTTGATAACCTGTCCCTCGCTGTGCACAATCTCCGTCTTTTCCAAGGGGTCAAATGATGCACTAATCCGCACACGTCTTAAAGTCTACTGCGGATTACTTGATGTTTGATATTGTCTCCTGATAGGATTATCAACAACATCGTTGTGCAAATCCGCTCGTGCTATGCATTGTCGGATTTCTGCGCTACTTTTGTCTGATATAAAAGGAAGCTGGAGATACACCATATTCTTTGAAGAACACTGGTAATCATCACGCAGTACTGCTGCGTATGCTGCATAAATGTGGTATATAAATCCTCGAGCCCCTCACTTGCTTCCACTTTGAAAGTTATGTGGTACTCACTTATTGATGAAGGCTATTCCATCAAGGAAAGCTGATTCAGAACCCCTTTTTGTGTATGTTGCTACATAACTACTTTAATAGTCAGATATGGTAACGTACGGGGGTATGCGGCGCTTGACAGAAATAAGCTCATGTTTGCTCATCCGTGAGAGCTTTGTATCAAATCGAAATTCAAGAGTTCAGATTCGAAGCATGTATTTTGTTAGGGTACCAAAGCGGCAGAAAGATCCTCCCTCACCTGCTACCTCCTTGTTATCGACGTAGGTACTTCTTAGTTGACGGTCTCGAAAAGTCCCAATTCATCTTTTCTTATCGATTCTTACACTAACTTTTTTTTACTGTCCGTCTAGCGAGTGAAAATCATTACCAGGGACTTGGACTGTGTTTTAATTGTTCAAAATTTGATGAGTATTCCCAGCTACCACCCCATTTCCATAAATTTTATAAGGTTGCGGTCGGTGGAACATACAGGCCATACCTCTGTTCCGAAACCGTTAGATATTTCTGATTGTGGGCAGCAAAACAATGCTGTAGTTAATTAATTCTCTTTGTTCTATTCCTTGTTAGCGAGCAAAGCAATGCCTTGATGTGTGTCTGCCGTTCAACTCACTTGAGCGGCAGACATGGACCACAGCACTTTTTTGCTCGCCTACATGGAACAGAACAAAGGGAGCGCATGGCAAGAAAAGGGTTCTTCAGAAAGCCGCCGAAAATGGAACTCGAGTTGTCCACATTCCTTTGGTACGCACTGTTCAACAGTTTTAAATTTATCGCTCCCACTCAATCACTTCACTTTTTCTGCCTTGGACCGAGGTCTGAATTGGAGCAATCCGTTCACTTAACTCGCCAATTCTTTCATTTTCTTGTAATCCAATGCGAACTGCGACATGGTTTTTCCTATGCGAGCTCTATTGTGCTAAGTGAAAAGGGTAGATTTTTCATCCATCCCTTCATTGCAGAAGTGCCCTGTTTCGCTGCAATCATTGCTTACCACTGCTCGAGCTCTTTCCATCTCAGTGAGGTTTCTTGCTCTTTTCTCATGGTCGCTTTTTGTTATCAATCCAACCATACCGAGGCGTTTGTCGAGCAGAGAATCAGAGTTAGGTGAACTGATATATCAGATGACTGCGAGGAGATCTTGAACCGTAGCCTTCAATTCCTTCACAACTTTTGTTAGTGTACAGCCATGCCTGCGCGAATCACTAATTTCCTTTCGCGTCATCTTCTTGCGGCAGTCATAATTCAACGCATGAACTTAAACCTTGTCAACAAGGAACAGTCAGTAGTAATGTAGGATTCGAGCTCAGCAACATCATTGGATTGTCCTTGATGTTGGGCGTAATGTTCTCTCAAATCGTAGGAAAATCGGCTGTGGCTGGCAACTTCTTCTGTCCCTATTCGAAGTCCTCTTCGTCGCTGTGGTACTTGATCTCCGAATGCTTGATTTTGATTTCACTCGTAGTCATCGGAGCAATCAGTATTTTTGTGATGTTGCATCACTCTCACTCACATCACTGTTTTCATACGTAGTAATCATCTATTCACCAGCTGGGTTATGCATGCTAACGCATGCATTATATGTTCATGAATAAGATAGTTCTCTCTAGATTCGAAGGCTGGGATCGCTTTAATGGCATCCGCTTGATATATTTCACTTGAGCAGAATTATCGGTGGCTGATCATAGTCAGTAAACCTCAGCGCAAGCCTCTCCCACTATGAAAATTTGATCATCCTTTTAAGCTGCCTTGCCCATTCTCTACCCATTCTATAAGGTTTTTGAACAGGGTAATGAATCTCAAATCTTAGTTTCGTCCACTCCAGTGCAAACCCCGTCCACCGCGGGAAATAGACCACTTTTCTTCTACTAACTCTGACCACTTTTCCCGCATTCTGGAAGTTTCTGAAATTGGATATGAATTCCTAATTTCAGCCTCGCCTACCTCAATGCAAACCCCACCCACTTCAAGGATTTGATTGCTTTTCTTCTAATAACTCTAGTCACTTTTTCTCCGCATTCTATACCCGTCCACCTTAGCGCAAGCGCCGCCCCTTTTAAAGATTTGACCACCCTTCTTCCATTATCTCTTAATACTTTCTCTGCTTTATGAAACGTTTTCGAACAGAATTATACATGTTTTTGGGAAGTAGCTTCTAAACGCACGCTCCGCTTACTGTGGGTGGACCTTCACCAAGTTAATGCATATCCAGAACGCAGAAGGCCTTGCTTCCTGCATATATTTTTTCCGGCCTCATCGTTGCATCGATTTATGAGCTTATAAGGAAAGCACTGCCCAATGCGAGAACGCCCAGCCCACCGCTAGTGAGTCTCCTTCATTTGCATTGTTGTTCTAGCCCTAACCTTTGCTCATTTTCCCAGCGTCGGGGCTGTTATGGAACCTAGCTGAGATGTTTTGCCCAAGACGCCGTCCACTACTGTGCATGTCCCGCCCTCTGCGGGCGAAGCTCCACTGAGCTCACATGTGCGCAGCTATTCTTGCACCATTCCTAACCCATACCAAATTGACTCGACTTGTGCATGTGCTTCCTCAGGTAATATCGAATTTCCGTGCGAACAGACAGACAGAGCGCTTTAGGTTGGCAAGAAAGTCCTGCGCCAAAATGTAAGCCATTTCGTTTTCATTCCTCAAAATTCTAAGGCCAATCAAATTTTGGAAATTCACGATAGAGATCAACAACCTTCTCTCATCCTTTGAGCAAAACACTGATGCCTTTTGTCTAAAACTCAAAAAGCTGTGACTCAAAGAATTGATTGACTGCCGTTTCCAGATCACGTTAGTTACGAACTTTTCCCCTAAAGAGGCGCTTGAGAAGGCTGGTTACGTGGTCATAAAATGGGACAACGTTTTGGGTGTGCGACTGGTGAACAGTCTGGAGCGAAGCGAGCCCGGTGAAATTTTGACAGGTGTCTTAGGCAGAATTCCGACGTGCACTGTCCTTCTGTAGTAGCAAAAAATCTGATTTTGACGTCATTCTCTTAACGTAGTGGCCGAATGGTGAGGTTAATAGGGTAAGGGACAGCTCTGACTATTTAGTCTGCGCCTAGGGTGGTAGAGTGGAAAATGGAAACTTCGACCTCTAAAAAATTGGGGAAGATGCTTGCGTTTCTTCGGAGGCTAGTACATATCTCTTGTAGTGAAGCGGTCCAACCGGTAGCTGACCGTCGATCGGTGATCAGTGGTGGCATCCAGTAGGTGGCTGGTAATTTAGACCGCTACACCCGCGTTGTCCCTTGGAATGCCAAGTAAAATGTGATGGTACCAATCGAATGTTGTCCATTCATTAGCTGCGGAGATCTATATGCGTGCCTCTGTTTACTCATGTTTTGATTGCCAGGGTAATATCCTAAAAGTTTATCACCCTTACTACCGTGTTCACATTGTTTGTGCAAATTTTTAATGCTTCGAATTTTTTGTCGCAGAACTTTCTTGCCAACTCTGTACATAGTAACGATAGCTCATGAGTGAAAGGGGTGCAGTGCCACGTGTTGCACTATCTCATACATTCCGAACCTGACCGATAAACGTCGAAGCCAACAAAGCCTAATCCCTCAAGTTTAGTCGATTGATACCAGACTCGTCCGGAAATTAGACATGTCGTAAATGGGATTAATGAAGTTTGGAAGAATTCTTCTCTCAAGTCACAAGTTACGATCATGGCAGACGGAATTTTTTTTTTTGCATAAGAGCAGAGGGTAACTTTCAAGCGTTCAGGTTTTGAGTCTTTATTGAAAGTACACTCTTTCTTTGCAACAGTACTTTACTGAAACTGTGAGATACAAATTATAGCTGGATAGAAGTGAATTGCCGTACTTCAGTACTCGGCAGACTGGTTTTTGATTAAGTTAATGGCAAATTCAAATTTTGCCAAAGAAAATATGGAGTAAATATGGCCTTGGCAGTGAAACAATTCTATGTCTGTAGTGCTGTTTGAGCAGTAAGCCACTCTTGATCTAGGGTTTCACAATAGTTCAGGAGGAAAATTTTTTATAGCGCTAACGCCTTAAATCGACGTCATACACATGATATGTGGATTGAATACTTCACACAGACGAACATCATTACTAATTCACTGATTTGTCCTGATCCACGATAGAGTAACTCAAACGACGGCGTATCCGATGGAATTTTGGGATAAAAATCGGTAGCACTCATACGGATAGCACTTAACAAATTTGTAGCGGGAACCTTTTCACCACTCATTTGTTTCATATGAGTCGCAGCGCAGGTCTGTGCTTAGGAAAGTGGCTTAGATGGCGTCATGTCTTTCATTGAAATCAGGCAAAATGATTCTTTGCAGCGTCGTGCGCGTCGATGTCGCTACCTCCTGCGGCTTCATCCGTTTTTCTGACGACGTCTTTCTCTCCTCTCTTCATCCTGCAGGAACGACCCAACTATGCACTTCACCAACCAACTACAGCAATATACCCGTATTCTTCCAGAGAGGTGCTTCACGTTAATAGTTCTCATCATCCATATTGTTGGAATTTCGTTTATTATAGTTTCATTCCAGTTCGAACTGTGTATGTTTGGTCAGGTGGTGGCGTTAATATGCCATTGCTTGCACAGTTGCAAGCTCGGCAACACTCCCCTAGTAACAATGAATCTTTGACATACAGAGACAAACCTATTCGAAAAACAACTCAGCTTGACTGGCTGACCAGTTTGATGCGTACCTCCATTAGCCCATTAGTTCCTTGGAATATGCATTAATCATTGTTCTTGAGAAAAGAAAGACAAGGGAGCTTCCTTTCATCGCAGCCACAAATTTATTATATTTCGAGAAAGATTTCAACCTTATCGTAATTCTATGTCTATCTCTTGTTCTTTCGTTCTTGAGATATTTTCCTAAAAGAAAAACAACGTATAGGCGTTTGTGGACTCCTCCTTTTACGCGCTCTCTATGCCCAGGTCATTCTTGTCATAGTTATTTTTATTTACCCACCTGCATCCTAGGAAAATAAAGGGAAAAATAAACTAAGATCACCAGATTTGAAAGGAGAAAAGATGATGACTTTGTGTGATCTCCTAAGACGCCCTTTTTAGCGAACGGAACCATTGTATCGATCCTCCAGGTTCGTATCTTACTGCAGCGTCCCTTCCCATTTTTCACCTTGTGGAGACTATCAGTTTCGTGAATGCAGTGATATATACTTACATAGTGAGGGTTGACACTGCTAAACTCGTAATTGATTGGTGCAGCCTCGAATGTTACCAGTGTGCTTTTTCTTAAGGTTTTGAATAGAAATGTACAGATATTCGAAACGGCTCAAACTAGGCCCCATTGACCATGATCTGTTTATTACAAGAGGAACCACTAATGCAAGCAAGATCTCTGAGGGTGCTATAAGTAATTGGATGCATGTTGTGATCTCCCTTTTTGGTTTGTGCGCAATCGAAAATTAGCCTTTCGACAGAGATTCTTGAAACATTCCAAGATGTTACTAAGCAAATGTCTGAGTTAAATTTGCGTTCGCCACTTACCCATAAACTTCGGTTTCAAGCACGAAGAATCCAATAGTACCATCATCTTAAATGGTTGTTACCGTCAAAACCTTGGGTGAACCTATCTTTGTGAAACGTGCTCAGTACGTTGCCAGTTTTCACACTCACACAGTAGGGATAGTAGGTCGCACTAGCCATCAAAGATGAGATGGATTACACCTGGAATGTTCTCGAATATATTTGGAAATTTCGAATCTGTGTCCCAGATTCGCGAAAGGTAGTGGAAGCTAATTTGCGGAACTGCCTCCCTCTTCATAATCCGTTTGTAGGGCACTGTGTGGTACTTACTGCCTAGCCGTGAAGTCGTGCTGCGCAACGTCGACGCAGTTGAAAGGGGTGGGCTCCTAATCATTACAAGAAAAATCGAATCCTAGATTAACGCGCTCATTTAATTTTTTATGGGATGTGTATCAGCTTTTTGCAAAAAGCTTCATTTTGACTTGAAGTTTTGTTAACTGCTGTTTTTCGCCGCAGTACGCGATGAGAAAGTCTCACAAGGTTGGTGAGTTATGGGCAAAACTTCGGCCTCGAGACTTGAACCCGTAGTTGCGCTATCCAGGCACCGTGCTATTATTCATTACACTACTGAAACGCCACCTGTCCTCGCCTTGCTAATGGCTTATCAAAACATCAAGTCAAAACAAGTTGCATCAAGTAAAGCTTTCAGCATAACGGTTCAGTTCTGAAATTGACCGACAGGCTCAACACGTTGTACGTGTGGGTGCTGATCAGCTCTGGCATATAAGCCATGAAGAAGGCGAGTGCAAGTGGGGTCTCGGTAATGTAATGGATAGGAGCACGGTGCACGGGATTCGATGGATTATATGGCGTAGAGAGTCAAAATGAAGCTCCACTAGGTTGGCCATAATATAATATCATGGCATCAAAACATCAAATAAAAAATGCATCAACCGATGGACTCATATTATGTGCCCTCCGAGGAACTATTCCATCTCCAGCCAGAAGGCAAGCACGGGAAAGCTTTGCATCCTTGCCAAAAGCGACGAAATATCTCTGGTACATATGACATAACATCCATCACCGTAGCTTGCGAGAAACGCTTAAGAAATATATGAATGGGAAGCGTGCAGGAAACATGAACCAAGAGGAGGCATGGTAATGCTACTCACTGACGATACTGTATCACACATTACCTGAAAAATGGGAAGAATATCAGCTTCGAAGCCTGGAAAAGAATGAGCTATAAAAGAAGCAGAACTGCATATGCTCAACGGAAACATTCTAAGGAGTCTCATCAATATACTTGTCCCTCTGGAACTGAAGGATGAAACAGAATTTCCTAGAGAAAATCAACAACCTGAACTCGGACTCATGCAGCGTATAGAACAGCAAAAACCACCAAGATGGTACAAACTTCGCAACACAACACACATTGGTCCACTGTCGCGCCGTTTGCCGGACCCTTGCAAGTCCGTTCTCGCATCGGGGTTCTGACAGGAGGGAACCCAGCCACGTTGCGGTAAAAGGAGTTGTTACGCCTATGGGACTTGTCTGCTCGCCGTGCTCCACCCGCCACGCGTGTACGCGGTAAATGTTAGGCCCTAAATTCCCAGACAGTAATTATCTCCTACGCCCACTCCTACGCGTTAACTGCGCGATACACTTATTAACCCTTCTCCCATCACCATGATGAACTTCATTCTTGGCGGTACCACCAACATCGTTAAACCATAGCACTCCGAGATATTAGCCAATGAATACGTGATAACTCCTGATTTCTTTGAGTCCGATAGAAACGTGGGAGAAACACATAAATCGTGTTAGCAATAAACTCATGTCAATACGGTGAACACAATATGATACAAAATACACAACAATAATCATGCCGTCTTACGTCTACTACGTCAAGTAAGGAGGTCGAACCCTGAGTTTAGACTTACGAAGGGGTACGTGGTTCACTCCATTCCGGGCGTCCATGCCCTGATCTTTTCCTCTAGTGGTGTTGACCTTGTTATAGTAGCTACGCGGAATAGGAATGTGACGATAATAAGCGGTACTCAGTCTTCCCTTGTAAATAAGACGACACTATGCGTGAATAACACATCCGGTACGCCGAAGGGGTAGCGAGACGGCTGAGGCAACCGGATCGATCATGACGGGAGACGACTGGAGACTACGCAAAACAGACGCGGGACGACGAGTGAAGCAAATGGAACTGAATCCATTCTTAGGCCCGATGATACCTGGGTCATACCTTTGGCTGCGCACGTGCCGGCGCGCCAGAACCCCGCGCACGCCCCACCAGGCGCGACCCTTTATTAGAGTCGTACGCAAGTCACGACAGTCCACCAACTAATCAGTACGACAACGTCATTGAAAAACCGGGAGTATAGTGAAGAAGAAAGCAGTAGTTCACAATAAAGGCCGAATCTGTGATACTATTTGATACTATGTGTTTACTATTATGTCATTCATAAGGAACTCCAAAAGTGAATTTCAAGTAGTTTTTCTTTTGTTTAGCGGCCGAATAAGGGTGGAGCTCCGTCCCAGAAAAGGCTGGTAGCAAGATGTTACACCATTCATTAGATCAAAGAGCTCATCAATATATGGCCAGCGATATGTTTCGCAGGAAGTTGGTTCGTACCCACTGGGGGGTTTTGGTTCCCGTGCCGTAACACCAGGGTAATAAAAAGCTCTTCCATACCCCTTGATGCTGTGAACGAAAACTCTTCATCGACTGCAGGCGTTGACGAGTCTGTGAAAGAGGATCACAATATCCTCTATGGTTATTCGGTGAGAGCAGCGACGATGGATCCAGCACATCGGCACGGGGACCTCGTACCATTTAGAGATAAAGAAGTTTTGAAATCAAAGGTACCTACATCTCTTTGGTGGTGCAGGGGCATGGGTGCCTAGCCTGTGACCGTTCCATTGCCAGAAGAGGTCGCATGAGTCCAGCTGTGTTATCGTGTCCGAGCGCATCCACTCGTTTACCTCAAAAAAAATCCTCAATCCTTGTTGCATTAGCTAATGTGCAGTTAAATTACCCATTGCTCCAATAGTATTTTTTATAAAAGCGGTAGTTCACGTGTGACAGCGCTTTTCTATAGTTGTCAGCGCATTTCTGGTGTCAAAAGTGAGGACGAAATTTCTTTCGAGCAACATTACCGTCAGATGAGTCGCTCGATCCCGCGCTGTCTAAAATGCATGGAGCTGCCCGAGAATTTCGTAACACCATCTTGAGTGTGCGGAGCTTGAATTCTTCTCTATTAGGTCAAGGGGGCAACGAGAAACCGTGGAGAACCATTTCCGGTTTTCTTCAAATGTGACGTAGAGTTGTAGTCAAGGAATATGAAGCGCAAAAGCAATATGCAATGGTTTGAGGCACGTTTCATGAAAAAGCAGTGAGCGTTTTCTCAGTTCGCAGATGTTGGCCTCACTGCGACCTAGCACCGTCCTTCCGTAGGTAATAGAGCACGTGCTAATGACGTCGTGTGCGCTATTAGTTTATATCACTCCGAATCACTCAGTTGGTGGATTTTGTGGAAACTCGTAAAATGTGATAGAAGTAGCTATAATTGATGCTACTCAATCAAAACCTCAGAAAGGGATGTTTTGTCACAAAGTCGAACCAAATAGGGGTCAAATAGAACTCAACTTTCACGTATCTCTACAAATCTTCAGGTCCGGGTTTCTGCTCTGTTTCACTGCTGTCGTTCAAGCTCAGTAGCAATACTGAATTTCTCGTAGGTACTTCATTGACTTTTGTATAACTTTGTCATTTTCGAGCCAAAATTTGAATGTGAGCAGTGTGCAGAAGTAATAATCTTGTTCTTAATGACAAGTCCATTTAAAACAAGCTATAATGCGTTCAAAGAAATGGTATTTTAACGCGTGAATTCATGCGTTCATCACTCAGTTCTAAGAAAGTATCAATCAAGAAAAGCACTACAACCTTCCTTATTTCTTTGCGCGAATACAATGAGAAAATACCGTCGAGATAGAAGTCGGAACTTCTGGAATCACTGAGGTTGACCTGATCCCTTACCATCCGCTTTTGATTGATGACTGACGTTCTTCATAGCGAAATGCACGAAAAAATAGTGATTGGTGGCACAGATCTAGTGAGTATGCTACTTGAAACGGGTTTCACAGCCCATATCGTTCAACCTCTGAAGAGTTTTTCATTAGATACGAGGTATTACATGAGCTGTGAGGTCGGCGTTTCAATTCAGGGGCATCGGCTGGTTCAAGTTCCTCTCTTCCCAATACCTGCGAAGAGTTGGAGACAGTAAAAAATACAAAAACTCACAGGCAAGCTCTATGTGGATGGACCTGACCAGTGACTTCAAGCAGTCATAGTGAAGGCACAGTCCACGATAATTTTGGGTTGTCCAGATTCTGACGAAAAATAAGAGAGAAGGGGGTACGAGAATATATTTTCGATCGCACCTGATCACTTCGCACCCAGGCGCGAAGTGGCCTTAATTAGTTGCGAAGGCTTCGCTATAATTATGCTGCCCGCACTCGCTACTAGTCGAGTTGAAAATTGACAACTAGGGAGAAAAAATGGAGTATCTTTGAAAAATGAGTTTTTTGAAAAGAAAAATTCCAATATCAATTCCGACGGTTTGGAGAGTTTCATTCCCATGCATAATAAATAAGTTCAATATATTTATATTCAAGCTCCTGGAAAATAGGTGCGGCTTATTTGCGATATCAAACAACCTTACAGGAGCGATGTAGTTCACTAGAGTTGTTTAATATTGGGACTATTCTTCATTGAGAGGTCATTGAACGCCCTACGGCTCACCATTCAAGCCATTTCAGTTTTTACCGTTATTTAGTAAGTCTTTAGAATAAATTCAGCACTTTGGAAAGAGGTCATCGAGGTCTGTTCAATCAGGTCGGCGAGTGCTTTAACTACCGCTACTTGCTTTATAAGACAGAGACACAAATGAAGACTGCCTCGATGAACTGATAGGGTGTCTTCCTGCTCCAAACTATGTAGGAAAGCGCGCGAAATCCGTGTGGCCCTTTTTCTCCACTGTCTGAGCTTTTTACTTATGCTCCGGAAGCCCCAGCACTAATTTTTTTCGGAAGTTATGCGTCTACACGTCTCCAATGCAGCTGGATTCCTCATCACAACCTCCGCCCTACTCGTTTCCTGCACCCGTACAGCCTTCTCCAGTGCGGTTAAATTCCGTGGCACAGCAATCGCTTTGCGCGTTCCCTGCACACTTACAGTCTCCCATATCACAGAAACTTTAATCACAAATATATTGAATTTATTGATTACGCGCGGGATCGAAACTCTCAAAACCCTTGGGATTGATATTGGAACTTGTTCTTTCAGAATTTTTTTTTTCAATTTTTAAAATGAAAACTTTTTTGGCTGTCATTATCCTCTTTGGTTGAGAAGTTTACGCTTAAGTTTTAACAGTAGCGAGTGCGGGTAGCATAATTATAGCGTCGTCCTCGCACCTGATTAAAGTCACTCTGCGCCTAGGTGCGAGGCGAGCTTGATTAGGTGCGATCGGAAGTATATTCGCACACCCGAGAGAAGGTAGAGGATAGTGCGATGGAGGCGAAGAAAGAACGCGAATAGATGTTTCCAATGTGATCAAGAATAGCACCAGAAAAATGACGTAGAAGGGGTGTTCGGACGAGCTACAGTAGCGCTCAAGATGTTTTGAAGCTTTTTTTCTTCATAACTTTTTTCTTAGTGGACCAAATCGCGCGAAACTTGGATATGTTCAGCTAGAGCATATTTCACCCTACCCAGCACTATTTGACTGCAAAGCTGCAATATCCACAGGTAGAGCAAGGAGTTTGTTGCGGAAGCAGATTTTGCTAAAAGTAAAGTTGTTGACGTTTGCACTTATTTGCATCCTATGTGCGTTTTTCTCATCTACTGTGTTCGGCGTTACCGCTCGTACACTTTAAACATGACAGCAAGGAAAGAGATGCTGGAAGGACCAACATCTGTATTTTCAGTCGATTTTGAGTTCATGCTCTTTGGAATATCAGGAACATGATCAGATTGCAGGTTAATAGTGGTAAATATTCACAATACACCCACGCTCAAAATATAGAAATTTCGCATGATCAGATCCAATAGGAAAGGAGTTACGACTGAAAAGTAAGGCTGAGGAACCATTTCACCGAAGACTTTTGAGCGCTACTGTATACAATGAGTGCCACTGCACACGTGCTCGTCTTGGTGCGGAATAGCTGACCACAGTGTCGGAAATGACCTTTGAAATTCATTCTTCCGTAAGCATAAGTTAAAAAATAACCCATCTTTCTCATCATCTCAAGGAGGAAAACTAGATAAGGGACTGCAGCATCAAAAAGAATAACAGAATAATAAGAGAGTAAGAGTAGAACATTACCACACCACCCGGCGATCATGCTGATTGCGTGCTAAGCGTGTGAGTCCTGGTGCGAATAACGCAGTTCGTATCGCTCGTGTGGTCTGACACATCATCATCGATCGATGGGCGTGGACGTCGACGAGTCCGGTAACGGGGCTCACGTTATGTCCTATCTATTGTCTCATCCCAACAGCATCCTTTGTGTTGCCCTCAGGGGCGGGTGGTCAATTCCAGGAGAAAGTCATAGGAACCATTTTTATCGTGAGCTGTGCCTTCAGGAGTCCAATAGCGGCTTGGCTCAGATGTAGGATTACTCCTCTGAATCGAAAGTTTAGCAACATTTGTCAAGTATTACAAATCAAAAATCAGAAAATAAAGTACCGTTGGATGAGACAGATCCGTGAATGAAATGGGCGGAAAAAATGAAGTCAGTTCTCGTTGTTGTGTTTACCTCCGAGTACATTAGACAGAGATTTATTGAGCGAACGAATCCGCAGATGACAACATTATGCAGATACAATTCGTTCAGAAATTAAATAATCGGTGTCATGTTAAGAGTTGCCTACAAGGTCCGTGGAGATTTCGCATTTGGAACATCGCTATTAATCTCACGCGCGACGTCTTCAAGAACTTTTTTAAAAGCGCGCGCCTCTCTCCAGGTTCAAGAGTATCAGAGCGAGCATCGTTATATGTTTCCCATTACTATTTTATCTGGAGGAGAGCTTCAAATCTCACCATTGCCCTCCTCATCTTTCAAATTCGATATAGTTTGGGTGACATGTGAGAGCGGGATTTTGACAACATCATAGCTGTGGCACAGAAATAGTTGAAGAAGTTAACAGGGATTCTCTGGGGCGCCTCCGCACAGTGTTGAACCTCTCTCGAGGTGGTATTTGTTTCAACAGTGTCTCCTTTGCTCTTTTGTGCCATTAATGAGGATGAGTGTGAAAAACGCGTATTTCTCAGGCTTGATGTGCGAAATACCCCCACTTGGTGATCTGTTCCCGGTCCGATCTCTATCTCATCAATCGCGGTATTCAAGCTTGCTTTTGCGTGTGCCGTTTATCGCTACTACTTGTTTTCAAAATAGTTTGAGCTGAGCTACAACTGAAAAACATTGAGTCGATTCATCAACACATCTTTTCAAGAAGTGACCTTGAACTCGTAATCTGTAGAAACTTGAAGTGGTAGGCATTTCCAAATGGCATAAGCTGAAAGCGAAGGTGAAGTCATTATGGATATAACAATTTATGTCTGAATAAGGAAGCATGTTTTACGATGTAATTGGTTTAGACATTCGAGATATTCAAGAATTTTGTATAACCACCAAGTACCAAGGACACATAACTTTACTACACTTGATGGGCGTGACGAGTGACACCGCAATCATCTATTTGCATTGGCTCTGTTTCGCCCTGGTCATGTGTCATGACTGTTTTATTATTATCTTCATCATTTCTACTCTGGTTCCTGGGTGGCTATTAATTCTAAACCTACACTCGTGATTTTGGAGAGATGTGAAATTGGATGAAATCAGTAACGAGTTAGCAAAGAATGCGTTTTTTTATATCGTCAATGTATATCTTTTCATAAATGCCTCAGTTTCAGGAGTCCATGAAATGCAACCGATGTGACCGATCTTTTCGTAAAGCTTCTGAGCTCACGTTGCATCAGTACACACATGACCTTGAAAAACATACTAGGAATAAAATGTTTCAGGTAAGGCAGAGATGCTGAAGTGCAGATATTGAAAGTTATTAGAGCTACCCAAAATTATATAGTTATTTGCAATCCTTGATAATAAACCGTGTCCTTTATTGTGGGGGAGGGATTAAATTTCCGTGATGTCCGCATCTTATGCAGAGTTTGTGTTTGTCTTGAGAAGTTTCACAAAAGAAATCGGCGTAATAATTTTCAGCTTGAGTCGGAAATAAAAGGGCAGTGCTAGCTATCAATCGAATCGGAGGGCAGAGTTGAATACCGTTGAGTGATGAGTGTGATTTTGTTTTCTCTTGCAGCGCCACCGATGCAAAATATGCCGCTCATCCTCTGCTTGAAAAAGAAAGTGCCAAGAGGAGAAACGTGCAACTCGCTTCTTCAAACCCAGAGAAAGCTTCCAATAGCGTGCGGCGTGGAGCTATACGGTGTGCTCTTCGACAGCACGCAGTCCCTGAAGAACTGAATAGTGGGTGTTCATGCAATAATTAAATCCGACGAATCGAGTGCAAACAGCAGTAGTTGCCTCTAACAGTTTCCTGTTCCCGTCGGGGTACACCATGTGCAGTGTGCACCAGTGCTACTGGTTGTCGTCATTGATACCCTGAGAATTCAGCGTCGTGGACACTTTATGCAGGCTACCTAATGCTCATTTTCTAAGAAAGGAGTATACTTGAACAACAGATGCAGGCTTCGTCCTACCGCCTGACAATGTTCGGACGTGGACTGACCGTGAAAGAGACCAAGTAAGTGACCACGGAGACGAATGAGCTGAGCACTGTTGAAAATGATTTGCCGAGATTCTCCACACATCTGTATCCAAGAGCTTGTTTCGGCAATCACTTCTATGGCAGTCTGGCCTCTCCACCTGATATACTTTATGTATGTGGGAGGCCGGATCCCAACGACGCTCAGTGACTGGCGTTCCCTGCAGCGGGAAATAACAAAGAGCCTCAAATGAAAGGTCAACAGGGCAGTCGTACGATAGTTGTGATTGTGGTGTGGCGTGCTGGCCAATGACCAGAGAATTCAAAGCACGTCTCGGGATGACGGAAACAAAAATGCTGCACTGGACGGCTAGTGTCACGCGTTTCGGCCATATTCGCAACAGTGCAGTAATTGAGCGTTTCGTTTAGCCCCTATTGCTGTAAAATTTGCAAAACTCGCTTTCAATGCTACTCTCTTATCTTACATTCGGACAAAAACAGCCCTTGTAAGATCGACCCCGAACTCGCCGTGCCTGGAAAACAGCTACAGGGTACAGTTTTCCAAGTACGGCCAGGGAAGCAGGGCTTCCTTGACGCCTTACATGTGGGCTTGAATTAGGTTTGCTTTCATCCCAACCGAGCATTCTGCAGGGAAAATTGACATCAATACACTCTTCTCAATGGGACAAGCGTTGAGTAAAAGGAATCACTGATGAGTGAAAAGTTCAATATCTTTTAGCCAAACACATTAGAGACCATATAATTTGATTGCTACTGAGAGAGTTCAACATTTTGACGCTCGTTTGAGGTTATGAGCGGATAAACAGTTGTGACTGCATGATAACGCTGTGCTGTAGAGCCAGCTTTATGTGATACTTTAGGCCCGCACTTCATGCTCTTGCTGTTTGAATGATGTTACAGTGAAGTGTAGAGGCCATTTGAGATTCATTTTTGTTCTGCCCTGATCGTACTTTTTGGGTAGGCCATATTCGTTTACGCACAACTAAAGCACATGGCGCAAAATGAACTCGCTGCTCGCAGTGTTTATGGACCTTCAGGTTCGATAGAGCTTGAGGACGTAACAGATCATTGGCATTAAATATATTTCTGTTGTCCACACTGCAAAGATCTGTTCAAAAGTCTCTAGTTCATCCAAAGGCACTAGGATAACAGCACTCGGATTTCTTCTTATTCCGTATTCTCACGGGGTCATAATGCAAAAAAGATGGTTCGATGATTTGAATTCGTCTTCCGAAGTGTTTTGATAACTTTTGCTTCTCTTTCTTGAAGTATGTACAGGGTGTCCCAAAATTATTAGCGCCAAAATTCAGGAATTTTTAAGGTAGAAATATATATCGAATTCACATAACCTGTTATTAATTAGTTGCATAAGAAGGTTTCCTTGCAATATGCATGGCTACTGATGTGGAACTCCCAATATCTTTCAGATGGAGGCTCATTCAATGCCACCTGCAATCATTGACACGCGAGAGGTGGAAGGGCATTATAAAATTCCTTGGGATTTTTGTAATAACCGTATAGGAGGCTATTAAGCGACACAGAAAAAGAGCTTGAATCAGAGACAAATCAGGAAAGGTAAAAAGGTGGAATGTTTCTGAAGATAGGACTATTATAATGGTCCGTCTGCCAATCGGTCGGGATTCTGGGTGACCCATCGAAAGGAAGTCAACGGGCACGGCTTACGGGAGTTATCGCGATGGAAGAATGTCATGCAGGAGCTCCACTGCAGTCCCTATCGTATGCAGAAATTTCGTTTCAATTCCGATCTCAGCAGATACTGCCGGGCCAGAAATGCAGAAAGTCGAAAATGATGATCCCTTCGTCGTTTTCTCTGGCCAAAAAATTTTTACGATAACACCATCCCTCAACAACCAAAACGTTCGCGTTCCGGAAAGAAACATCTAGCGCCCAATCCATCACAAAAGTTTGTTATAAGAACAGCAAAATGATGTTTTTTGAAGGAGTCACTGGCAAGGGTGACACTCGTGGTTTCTTCGGCGCAGGCGTGAAAATTGACCAAGACTAGTACTCAAACACCGTACTGATGGAAGTAATGAAGCACTGATCCGACCAAGTCTTCTGAAACACCTCGTTGTCCTTCCAGCAGGACGCTTCCAGCCCACAGAGCCAAGCTTGCCCGCGAGTGGTGCCGACGACAGCTGCCCGACTTCATTGGTGAAGAGGAATGGTCATCCTATTTTCCAGAACTTGACTCACTTGAATCCCACGAATGGTCCCTGATTAGAAGAGGACCTGTCGAGTTTGCATTCCCAGTTTGGAGTCCTGGAATGCAGAAGATGGAGGACGGCTGGGAAGAAATGGAGAAGGATACTTGCGTGCCACATGCGATCAAGTCAAAAGCAAACTTTGACTTCTATCCGTGCTCATGGAGGATATTACTAAAGGCGACTGATGTTGTAGCACGTAGTGTTGGCTAACGTGCATAGAGATTCCATCGTCTTTCGCAGCTGAGAAGTTTGAAATATTTTGCTATAACTCGGCGCCAATAATTTTGGGACACACTGTATATAGTAACAGAAGCATCTACGTTAGAAGAACTTTTTCTGCGATTAGGTAAAATGTTTCGAGAAGTGGGGAGGGGATCAACATGCGTTCAGAAAGATACGTCAAGAGAAGAAGAAATGGGCTTCATGGGAGGGGAAAAATCGTTTTTTAGTGTACATATGTATGTTCCATATCAACACGAACCTTCTGAAATGCCTTGTCTTATTTATTTGTTTATTAGCGGACGTGGATCGAGCGTGTGAGATATCACCTGGAGAGCCTTTGGGCGATGGGCGGCGACCACTTTGCAATGGAGCTTGTTCTTTAACTACCACCTCGACTCCTCCCATGAGGCGAGGTTTCTGTGGAAAGCAGATTTGTACAGAATACCTTGAATAACAGTTAATTTTTCGCTTAATTAGCGTTACCTCATAATTCGTGGTGAGGCGAGCTTGATTAGTCTCGGGAACAAAGATTATTGTGCTCATTACATTATGACTTGACTAGGTCAACCTAGATGGAAATTCGTGTTTTCATCAAGCCAAACAGGTTGGTCCGTGGAAATCAGTTGCTGGTAGCTGTAAATAGATTCAAAATCCCTTTCTCGGGTCATTTATGTCTCAGCGATGCACTCGATGCTTCACACTTCTCGCCAATTTCTAACGAAATATGGGCTTGAAGTGAAGTTCGAGGAAATTCTTTCGACGGTTGGGAGATTTTTGCGGTCCACCTCAGTGAGAAGAAAGGAACTCTGAGAAAAGTAACTCAAATGAATCGAACTCAAACGGTCGATGAATTGTCATTGTGTCCATCGAACCTCACGGAGGAAATCTACTTATGATCGCACTTTACAACCGATATAATCTTGACTTTAGACAGTTTCTACTAATTTTTATCATTGACATGAACTCAATTATGATCCTTTCAGTAATCATGCATCATTGTGGTCCTTGATCCTTCTAAGGATCATGAAAATACTTTCAACGGCAAAGGAAACGTCAGAAATGATGAAATGCCATGTCGCTGTGGTGAAACATCTTAGCCCAATGGGGAGCTTACAGAAGTTTTGAGGTTGGGTTCCGCGCGTCTTGTGACTACGGCAGAAATCACCGAGCTTTGATCTCCGCTCGTTCGCTTGCTCGCCGCCGTTTACTTTATTGAGTCAAGCAGGGTTTGTTCGAACCATTACTTGCAAGGGGACACGAGGATCGTTCTCCGGGAAATTGATAGAATGTAATATACATCTCCAAAATAGAAGGATAAAGTCTCAGGGCGTCTATCCATCCCATCTGAGTGATGCGCCCGCATTTGACTTGCATTTAGAATCGTAGTGGCGTATTGAATGCTTATGCGGCCTATACAATGACTTACGGTGGCTAGCCGATGTACAGGTCAGTGCTTCTATCCTCCCAGACGAGTGATACCAACTGGCCGACCTTAGAAAGATGGAAGGCTTAGTTGGCCCAGATGATATCGATCTGGGATTCGAAGCCGTGACTACGAGTGTGAGGTGTGCCACTTGCCACAACACCACATCCGCCCACATCTCAAAAACAAGTTTTGAACACCACTTTTTATCCTTTGACGACATATATCTGTGTGACGGGAAGGATTTCGGACACATGCGTCAAAAACATCCGATAGGAAAAACGCCCAAGCATCTTCACTCCAATTCGGAATTACTAAGAGGAGGAGCGGTAGGGCAGTGACTGCATAAATCAAATAAGATCACCAGGGCAACGACAGCGGTGCTGAACAAACGTTCAAACGAATCTCATCAAACGGGAATCCTGTGAGAAAGAGAAGAGGATAAAATTTTTGTTTTAAATCTTTGCACGCACCACATAACCAAGTTCTTTGATTTATTCTCGATCAAATCAAAAAGGCGGCTACCAGGGATCTGACTAAGCTTCTTCATCCATAAAGTGTAGAGAACAGAGAGTGAGAGTACAGCACGTTCCTTAAATATCGTAACAAAGTAGTTGTGGCAAAAAACCGCAGTCCAAGTTGATACAGAGTGAATTCATGGGAACTATTACTATGCATCGCATTAACATAACACACATACGGTCACTCGATATGACCGTCTCCTAAATTGTTTATAATTCGTAGGCTTCTCGGATGAACTTTGCCAGTGGCATTCAGAGATTCCTGAGACTTCGAAGTCCGGCCTCTCTCTAAAGGGACAGTTGACGGTGGAACTGGTTTCTAGGATATCTTCCTATGACGAACCTGTAACCCTACGACAGCTCAAGGAACGCTGTCGAGTCGAAAAACTACCTGCATATATAAGGCGTACTGAAGACCGCCTGGCGTCCACGGGGGCTATCACTATGCCCTAGGTGTCGAGATTGGGGCGCGAGAGGGTCCTTCCTGTTAAACTTGGGGGCCACGGGGTATTTCTGAAGAGAGGACTTTGTCGTGAATCGTGTTTTTGAGCCCAATCCATCAATGAAGAGGAAAAATTGCTGCGAGAAACGATCTGAACCTTCTTAGCGGCTGCTTTCATAGTCCGCCGGCGTGCCGTGAATCAGACAACCACAGGCTTGTGCAAATGGTTTTTGATCTGTTGTTCTTTGGGGCTCGGCGCGACGCGACCGCGTCGACCGACTGTCTGCCTCCCTCCTCCCCCCTAGCACTACCTCGGCTGGCACGCCGGCGGACTATGAAAGCAGCCAGTGGCCTCGCCACTGGGAGTCTACTATGTTATCGCGTGCAAATACAGCCCGATCTTTGATCTTCCTCTCATCTGAATGTTAATAACGCGCTTGAAACCTATTTGGATACAATTGTCTTATTCGGGGGAGCAATTGTGTTCGGAAAAGGGGCCATAATTGAGTCAAGGCGACCTTTTGAGGCTTGCGTTTCACTGTCCACGCATCGCGATTCAAGAGACCGTCGTGTCAGAAATGTCGAAACGACGAGCGGCTGCTGGATGATTGCGAAGTTCTATCTTTTTCAGAAACTGAGGAACTGGGAGCACCAGAGCAGATATATGAGCTATGGTATATCACAAAAATACGGATAACGAAGGTTTTGAAAAAAGGAAACTGCTGGTAAAGGTGTTGCATTCATTGACATTGTCTTGATTGGAAGCTAGCACTGTTACTTGCGATAGTGCACAATTTCATGATCCAACGGTGTCCTCGACCTTCGTTCGTTGACGGGCTCGGAACTCTAGGTTCCCTTCTGCAATTGCGTGTGAAGGCAAATTTTGGGCATAGTCTTTTGCTCATTGAATAAAATTGACTGCATGTTCATACTAGAGTCTCGTTCAACTTTGTAGGTCGTTCTACGTCTTAAGCATGATAAACCGCTTCCACCGAACGACCGAGATGCAGTAAAACGTTGAACGTTCTACGCATCTCGGTCGTTCGGTGGAAGCGCTTTATCATGCTCAAGACGTCGCAAAGCACTACAAATAGTCAAACAGGAAATGTACGCGTGCCAGGATAAGAACGATGCGAATTCATGGAATGCCTACCGAATGGGCATACAGCTACAGTATTGATCCGCCACGACACTTTGCCGAGCGGAGAGGAGCGTATGATAACTACGGAACTACCAACAATCTACCATTCAATTAAAACAGGCAAGAAAAAAAATATATATATTATGGAGAATATCGGGCGTATCTTGTTTCTGGCTAGAGGCGGAACACTGAACCGACTTGTGTGCATTGCCGTGGACCTCGACCGATGTTGCCATCAAAATCACCAAGCGCACAGATTTCAGTGGTATCACTAGCCGTACGATTTCGTAGAAGAAGCGTATATGGTAGCATACAGCAGAAAACGGTTATGAGCAGAATAGTAGTCCAAGTAGGCGATGTTATGATAGAAGAGAATATGTCGATCGAGATGGCGATCGATGAACAGAATATCATTCAAAAGACGAGGAGTTGACGGGCGAGTGTAGTGGGTAGGATACTAGTCGACTGTGGTTGCGATGGAACAGAAAGTGCGCCAGTGATGAACGAATCACTAGAACACTCCCCGCCTTCGAGGAAGGCTCAGATTCCCTCTTTTTCCCTAAGTGGTCGCATGAGATAACTTGCTGGGGCGTAGCAAGACGCTATGGCCTCTTCCATTTCAGGGAATACCGTTTTTCATTATGTACTGGTTGTGCGCATCGGTAACAGAGTCCGAGAATTGGCTCTGGTAAGGAAAGTCTTTCAGGGCGTGGGACGCTTTTCGAAAATAGTTTTTGCATGGTATAGGGGCATGAGCACTGAGTATACATAGAACTATGGTCCATTTCCGCTAAATGGCCTGAATGGAAATGATTTTTTCAGAAATTGCCGTTTTAACCCGTTAAGCCCATTGTTGTTGTTGTTTCATTCACGCATTGTTCACCCATTGTTTCATTCATGCGTCGACTGTCCGCACAGTAGAAGGCGCCAGCGGACTGCGCATTGAAAATAACGTTAACGGTAGCCGAAAAAGGGAGCTACATGTTGAAAAGTGCTTGTAAGTTTCATGTGTGCTTTCCATGGTTAAGCTGCTGTCAGCGACGTATGGTGTGGTAGATAGCCATATGGACTTCGAGTTGAGGCGGCTGGGCTGGGTTGATGGTCCGGATTACGAGGCTTTGCCGTTTTTGCATTTTATGCTGACACCTCCAGAGTGGCTCCATATTGCACCAGGGCCAAAGCAAGTGCCTGAATAGTCATGGTCGTGACCACGATTACCCATAACCTCTACAAGACGTTAGAATTTGATGTGTGGAGCACTATCGATGAAGGAGCTTCCAGGCTTCACACTCCCAGGAGCTCCCCCTTCACCCCCCCCCCCCCCCCCNCCCCCCCCCCCCCCTCAACTTCCTCACGTAGTTTTTCATCAGTTCGGCTGTTTTTGCATCCTTCACATCGAGAGTTCATTCATTTGGTAAAATGTTGGTATTACAACATTTTGGTAGTCAAAAAACTCGATATCATATCATCTGGTCTTCGGACATTGTATGGACATTGCACAGTCCATACAATTCTTTGAATGATTGTACAGTAATGGTTCGACTGTAGTTTTATTTCGACCGAATTCCTTCAAAACTGATGAAAGGCACAACTAATTCCGATGAGTTCACCGTTTTTTAGCCTGTCGGTGATCTCGCGCTGTTAAAGGGTTTTTGTTAATTGTTCTGGTTGGTCATCTCCATTTCACTCTCTCCTCACGATCAGTATCTTCTGCAGTCACCGCGACTTCAGAAACGTCCTTCTTGATCGAGTCCTGCCAGCCCTTAATAGCAGGACGCGGAGTTAGGGGATTGTATGTTGGGAACGGGTATCGCCCAAACCCTTCATCTAGTCATTAATCTAGTAATCTAGCGCTTGAATAATTTCCATGTGCGGGGTGACAGCTTTTTATATCAATGAGGGGTGACAGCTTTTTATATCAAGCCTAATGCTCAAGGAACATTCAGCAAGAAGACGAGTTGAAAGAGAATCTGATTCGTTTTCCGCGATTGACGCCCAGTTGAGCCAGGGAATCGGGAGCTACAATGAACATGGGAATCCTGTTATCTTTGCATTGACGAACGGGGTCGAGGACAGCTTTCATCGAACAGGACCTTATTATAAGATTTTGACCCCCATTACAACGCTTATACAGTGTGGAATAAAGAGACCCCTTTATACTCCAGGGAGTGCGAAGCCTGGGTTCTCCTCCATTGGTAGTGCTCCACACATCAAATTCTAACGTCTTCTAGAGGTTATGGGTAATCCTGGTCACGACCCGACCAGTCAGGCACTGACTTTGGCCCTGGTGTCATATGGAGCCACTCTGGAGGTGTCAGCATAAAATACAAAAACGGCAAAGCCTCGGGGATCCGAACAATCAGCCTAGCCTAGCCGCCTCAATTCGAAGTTCACATCGCTATCCACCACACCATCCGTCGCTGCTAGCAGCTCACCCGTGGAGAGCGCATATGAAGCCTCCCCGCACCCTTCAACATGTTTCAACATGTGGCTTCCCTTTTTAGCTACTGTTCACGTTTTTTTCAATGCGCAGTCCACTGCCGCCTTCTACTGTGCGGATAGTCGACGCCATGAATGGAACAAATGACGCTTAGAGGGTTAAAACGACAATTTCTGACAAAATCATTTTCACTCTTATTTGGCATTCAGAAGGCCATTTAGCGAAAATGACCATAGTTCTGTACTCAGCGCTCATGCCCCTATACCATGCAAAAAACCATTATCGAAAAGCGTCCCACGTCTTGAAGGACCTTCCTTCTGAGCGCGTGCGATACATCGCTACAGAAGTTTATGGGGAGAGGCTCAGATGATAAAGGTCTTCAATGAAAATCAGAAGCTCATGTGGCTCCTTCCCTCATGGCTAGGGCCCACAGCGCACGCTATATACAGGGTGGGCCAAAATTATGATTACACAGACATCACGTCCCGGAAAACGAATAAGAAGCTAAAAAAGCAAACCAATTTCATTAAAGTGTCTATCACTAATCTCTTATCAAAATAGTACATTGATACTGGGATCTGTTGCTTTCTGCTTTCACCCAACCCCAGAGACGATGATGGACAACATTAGCGGTGGCACGCAGCTAAGGTCATCGAGTTGATCCCAGCTTTTTGCAAGGTATTTTCGAGATTATTTCACTTCATGTTTGGGCTAACCGATGCTCTCATCTCAAAAGCTGACCACACTGAGACATCCATAGAATTTAGGTAAGGGCTCCAGAGTGGTCACTGATCGAAGGTTATGAAGTCAGGGAACCCCTTTTACAGAATTTCGAGACAATTTCTGATCTGCAGTCAGGAGCATCATCTTGACAATATCTCCG
>UZAF01018252.1:22504-33287 GCA_900617895.1 Haemonchus placei | reverse complement strand
CCATCTAACGGTAATAAGGGTTCGACGCTAAGAGGACGTCGGAACCTTTAGTCTTGTTTGTTTCTTACTCTCATTTTGTTGTATTTTTCTCTCTCAAATTCCATTCACTGATCTGAAGTTGTTGCGTTGGTTGTTATTATGTTGTTATATGGACCTCTGTCCAAATTTCATGAACGTTTTGTGCATGTAATAAATAATAATAATAATAATAATAATAATATTTTGTCCACGGAAGTTCTTCAGCACGTTCTCCAAGTGGACTTCCTTATTTATTTTAACATTGTTGTCGATGAAAACAGCCGGACTTCGCTTCGTGGGTGATCGATGCGCAAACCACGATTTTTTCTGCATGTCCAGAGCATCCACGAATTTTTCCCCTCTTGTTAGCTTCGTCAGCTGTCGAGCAGAGCACCCGATCGTTTTAACGGTTGAAGGACGATTCCAACGTAAACAGCTTCTCATCGGAGAAGGCAACCTCTCGGTGGCGCGCTGACGCGATTCGTTGGAAGAGCATCTTGCACTTCTGGATCCGGTTTTTCTTCCCGCTCTGCAGCATGCTGCAAATCTTTTTCTAGTTGCCTCGCGGCTTCAATCTGCAATATACCGTACCCAATCCGCCAGCCGGCCAATCGATACGACACCATACTTTTTGTTCACTGCTTTTTTCGTTGGTTTTGATTGTTTCTTTCTAAATCTTTCTTGTTTTTATGTTTACTAGGTTCGACTTATCGGAATAACTCCTTCATTTCATGAACGATCAAGACCGCTTTCGGATCCATAAAATTCGCCAGCGACTGTAAATAACTAAAGGTTTGCTTAACTTGCAGGTTGTGCGCTCAAATCTTCTACGCCGCGTATCGCATTTCTGCGATACGCGGCAGGTGCGGCAAGCGCGACGCGGTATTCGGGGACAAGATACCGCACTCTGTGGACTCTTCCACCGGCGCCATAAAATTGAAGCTCATAGTTTGGTCCACAACGTTGGAGGCTACATTTCACGAAAATGTGGTTTGGAAGCTCTTAATTACCTTCCTTTCTTCCCTAGGTGGTACACGTTAAGCAGCAAGGGCGAAATCCTCCGACAAGTGCAATGACATGACTTTTAAGCAAGTATCTCGCTGGTGATACGTTTGATAGCGTTTTGGTACCAATAAATTTTTTGGCAGCCATTTCGAGCAATTTTTTGAGATTACTCTTTTGCTTGAATGGAGGTATACCCGTATTCGGCTGATGGAGGGCGAGTAAAACTCCCCTCATAGGACTTGCTCTGAATCGATCTTTTGTTAATTACTGTTATTTCACAGCGGTAGCCGCGATGCGAAGGTGTTACATGGTTGGCAGGTTACGGACAAAATTTTTGCATCGGAAGGGACCCGTACCCGTACTCGTACACGCTGCATTTGTCTTGCTGTATAGTTTAGACATTAGCGGTTCAGTGCTGATATCGGCTGACCGGCTCAATACATTGTACTCGTGAGTGCTGATAAGCTATGTCTTAAAAGCAATCAAGAAGGCGATGGCAAGCACGGTGTCGGTTGTAATGGGTAGAGTGCGGTGCCCGGATAGCACGTGTTCGTCCCGCCGAGGCCGAAGTTTTGTTTACAACTTGCCGACGTTGCGAGACTTTCGCATCATGCACTGCGTGAAAACAACAGCAGTTAAATAAACATCTAGTCGAAAAAAGCTCTGTCAAATAAAGCTCACAGCTTAAGAGTCCAGTGCTGATATTGGCTGACCAACTCAACACGTTGTACGTGCGAGTGCTGATAAGCTATGGCATAAAAGCCATTAAGAAGGCGAGGGCAAGCGAGGTTTTGGTAGTGTAATAGATAATAGCGCGGTGTCCTGGCTACACAAGTATGGGTTCAGCCCGTCCAAAGCCGAAGTTTTATCCATAACTCGCCGACCTTGTGAGACTTTCCCTATAATACCTTTTCAGTAATCCTAAAATGTGGGGAGCAGCACAGATAGCCATTATTATGTCCAAAACTTTTTGCAAACGCAAGCCTATCTTCTGAGTATTATCC
Source organism: Haemonchus placei (assembly GCA_900617895.1). Classification (NCBI taxonomy): domain Eukaryota; kingdom Metazoa; phylum Nematoda; class Chromadorea; order Rhabditida; family Trichostrongylidae; genus Haemonchus; species Haemonchus placei. Next base: position 31,260 of record UZAF01018252.1, on the reverse strand, counting down.
AACTGCCAGTATCTCGATTCGGGATGGGTCCTCCTTAAAATTACCTGCAACTCATCCATGCGAAGTATTGCAGAAGGGCATACACATCTCAGGCCGACAAACCGACAAGCTGACCAGTCGACAGACTAATTTAATGCTCTATGTATATAGAGGAATGCAGAAAGATTATCTCAGTTCGAGATGCCAATTTTTTGTGTGATAGCATGATCTTGTCCGTATCAGTTGTTTTGACTTTCTACTTTTTACATCTGCCAGCTTCCGAGAACTCAAGCTACATTCATATACAAGGTGCGCCATAAATGTGGTAACAAAAGAATTGGGCTACAAAAACCACAGTTCATATTGATACATGAAGCGTTCATGTGAGTTATTTTCTAAGCATCGCGTTTACAGAATAAACACACAGTGGACTTATATAAACGTCTCCTGTAATAAATATCGCTCAAAGATGCTTCGGCTACTCATCGGCAAGCAGAGTTTCTTGCAAAAATTTTTTCAGTGATTTTCTAGGAGCAGCAACAGTGATGCGTTTGGAAGCGCTAACTTTTCTCTCCAGTGTAGACTATATCCAGCGCCCCATCATATTGTGGTCCGGAAAACCAGTAGGAGGATTGAAAGCTGGGATAAAGTCGCGAAGACTCCCTCAGCACCAGTCTTGATCTTTTCCCAATCATGAGGAGGTGCGCCGTAGTTTTCAAACCGAATCTCTGAAAAAACCTATGGCCCTCAGCTGCATCCTTTATAAGGACCCTTTCCAAAGGACTTTTATTAAATTTTGTACTTTTTTCGACCAAAACTTGCGATATAGCTCTGATGGTAGATTTTCTAGCAAAACTTATCATCAAAGAGAGGAAGTGGCTATTAGATGCGATCTAGCTCTTCTAAGCGGCTTAAGCTCTCGAACTGCGAAACATATGTATAATTTGGGGTCTCAACATTTCTTCCACGCTGAACACCCTTTAGTCGAAAAGGCTTGTCGAAGTGCGTGCCGCGCGCAAGTAGCGCACGGCATTTGTTTTTTCTCTCCAACTTGTTCTCGTCAAAATGCTTACAGGGCTTTTAGATCTTATCTAGATAAAAATGTATTCACTATGGGTAGACTCTTCTCATCGAAGCAGGGCATACAAACAAATCAGCAGTCATTTCTCTCGAATTTCGGCAGTACTCCTTTCCAAGCAATTATATCCGGAGAAAGAGTTGTATGTGAGGCGAGACGACCGGCTTGAGGTTTGTCGCTGATCTGTCTACGCATCGCAATTCAAAAGATTGTCAGTGTGGGAAATTTTGAAACAAGAGCGATTCCGAAAAGGACTCACCAAATACGCGCAAAGACGGAATTGCTCAAGGGAAGGTGCAGATTTGGAGAAACGCTCCAAACAAAAAAATTACGGATGTTTGAAAAGTTGTTACGATATTCATGGCGCACCTTGTATATTCTCGAAATTGCAGAATCCCAAATCATGCAACTGCTTAGAGCTACCGCATCCGCCGCTCTAGCCTCAATATTTGTCCTGATGAAAGCTGTCTCCGAAGAAACATTATTTGCGTCATATCTAGGCCTTTTTGGCCTTTCAGTAATCAAGCTGGTTATGGACTTCATGAAAGAAATCCGAACTGCAAACATGAGTGGCATCGGAAAGTTTCCTCATGTATCGAGAAACCTCCATGGTCAGGTCTGCATCATCGCATAACGTTACCTTAACTCAACTGAAACGCTGGTATTGCTATACATAATTTGCTAAGTGTGTCTGTTGGTGTTTCGGTGTGTGTGTCGGTGTGTGTTTAACCGGAATAGAGAACTCCTGTTCCCATGGACCCAGAAAACTCAAAGTTGGTAGGATCACGGACGGCAGGATAGGAACACTTATGGTGGGTGGCAGGAGAACATGTGGCATGTGGGAGTGACGGGGCCGGACTGATAATAACTGAAAAGAGCTGATAAATGGCCCCAGAGAGCAAGACCCGTCTACAAAATAGGATGCCTTTCTCCAAGAGGCTTAGTCATAGAGATGGTAAGCACAACTTCTATGTCGGACGTGATTTTGACTACATAACCGCAGCACTCGTATCCAGAACAGTTAGTTGATTAATCAACATGATGGCGCGCGTTAGCGTGCATAGCCCAACTGGTTTCAACATCTAGAAGTTAGCCCATAATTGTGCTCATTAACCTTTCTCAGCCGAGAGCATGAGGCTGAGGCTCAGTTCGAAACCATATTCTTTCGCCTAGAACACTTCTATACAGGTCAGGTCGGCTATCCCTCCTCTGCACTGCAGCCATCAGTGTTGGATGAAAGTCATACCCCTCCCCCTAACAACTTGGTAAAAGTAAGAGATGAGGCCCGGCGGAAGCCGGGCGACTGGTCATATTATAAGCTGGAATTAAATCAAACCTGACCTCGCGCTCTCCTTGAAAGCATCCAAAGTGAAAACGAAACAAGGCATCCAGAAACAACGAGAGCTCCAGCAATTGTAAAGAGTAGTACGCTAAAAGAAGATGCTACTCTAGTGTTTTGAACGCCTAATCAACTTGTCTTATTTAAAAATTGTCTTGTGTAAAAACTTGTATTTTGCGTATGTAGCGGATAATGTTTTTCTAGGATCACGAAGTATATTCACAAGCATTCATTACACGAACAGACTCAGCAGTCTGCAACTAATTAATGGAACCAGCCTTTTTTCTGTACTCAGCTAACCTTCAACGAGGAGCGGATAGAGTGTAGTAAGGAGAGAAAAATGAAGTAACTTCTGCGACTATATCACTGTGAGGCTGACTTCTAATCAGGTATTTATAGAATACGCTATAGAATAGAATCTGTGTTTCAAATGGGATAAAAGGCTTCAAAAAGTCGTTAAAAACGGGGCTAGGGCAATAATAAAAAATAACGTAAAAGGGACGTCTAGACGAACTATAAAATGCGTACAGTAAGCGAAAATATCTTTTACTGTAGTTGAGTCTAGTCGTAGGCTAACAAGAACACGATTGACAGCGGAAATAAAGTACTTATTCAATTGTCATAAGGTAGGAAACTAGGAATTTGAACGCAGAAAAAATAACAGAGGGTAATAGAATAATAGTAAAACATCATCCCACCTTTCAGCGATCAATTGATAGCCTGTTGAACGTGGTATTCTATAGGGTATTCTATAGCGGATAGAGTGTAGTAAGGAGAGAAAAATGAAGTAACTTCTGCGACTATATCACTGTGAAGCTGACTTCTAATCAGGTATTTCTTCCTTGTTCTTCACTTGTTCTTGTCCCAGTTTGTTGCTGCTTGTGCTGTCTGTGCTTTGAAACCGCTTGTTTTTATCTGTCTTTTTTGTCGGTCTGAGGTTCGTTGTCTCCTCTTTGCTCACACTGGATATCTTTGGTGGAGCTTTGCAGGCTTGCATGTGGGCTAAATAGTGAGCAGGAGCAGCAGTCAACTGATTTCGTCATAAAACATCAGGCTCAATGACTAGTAAAGGAATCCCTTTTTCTCTGGTCTTTCCCTTCTTCCAATCACCTGTATCAACAATTGTTCCGTTGAACACCAATTTTCTCGAGCACCAGCAGCTTCCCTAATATTCCCTTTGGCAAGCCAGGGTAGTCTAGTAAATCGTCCTCGCTCGAGGGACACGAACCATAGCATTCCTTTCAGTAAGGATCATTGGGAAGAAGAGCATCATCTTCTTCAAAGCACGAGAGTAATGAGAGTATGTTAGTCCTGCTTTCGTGGAATCCAAGTCTCCGAGGCGTACGTCAAGGCGGAAAGGGCAGTGATATCGAGTCTTTGTCTTCTCCTTTGCTCAATCAATATTCCTGAATGTTCTCGCTAAGCGCGTTTAATCTGGCTCGGCTCCGGAGCTAGGTCGTTTATCAGGTCAAAAATATTCGTCCCGCTCAGCGTGAAAATGGTTCCTAAAGTTCTCCCATGGGATTACCCAGTGGCTTCCAAGTCAAACACAAAGGAAGCTATCGGGCCAAAAAATTCAGTAGTTGGAGCATAATGAGAGCCCCATTCGACGCACATCGACCGAGGATATGTCAGACGAGTTCCTGATGCGATACCGGTTGCGCTATTCGCATCAGAACTCGCACGTTCAACAGGCTATCAATTGATCGCGGAGTGGTGGGATGATGTTTTACTATTATTCTATTACCCTCTGTTATTTTTTCTGCGTTCAAATTCCTAGTTTTCTACCTTACGACAATTGAAGAAGTACTTTATTTCCGCTGTCAATCGTGTTCTTGTTAGCCTACGACTAGACTCAACTACAGTAAAAGATATTATCGTCTACTGTACGCATTTTATAGTTCGTCTANCCCTTTTACGTTATTTTTTATTATTGCCCTAGCCCCGTTTTTAACGACTTTTTGAAGCCTTTCATCCTATTTGAAACGCAGATTCTCATGATTTCTTCGCCTCCAGCACACTATTTCCTCCATCTCTTTGATTTTTCGTCATAATCTGGGTGGTCCAAAATTATCGTAAACTGTTTTTCTTAGCTTTCTGGTGGTATCGCCTTGTTGGACGTCTGCGTTCACGTTGGCCATAAAGTTCGTGTAAAGGATTATAACCAGAACAAAAAACTACTGTATAGGCTACGGAACACTCTTGCTATTAACTAGAAACACCCTCGCTGCTCTGATTACTACTTCTATCTCGACAGTATTGAAGCCTTCTTCAATCCAAAAAAATTGAATTGAAAGCAGAACACCCCAGCATTCAGTATTCCCGCGATACTTCATGGGTTTCTGTGACAATGTGAATGAAATCGACAACACTGAACCCACTACTATGCTTGCGCATGACTGCTCCCTTTTAATATTCTGATAATCCTGTTAGAAGTGATTCGTGTGAAGTTTTCAGGATAAGGACAGCAGGCGAACTGGCAGCGGTTACCGTTTGGATCTTCCTTTCTGCAGTATTGCTAGTTTTCCACAACGTAGGCACTTTGGATTCCGACGGGTGTCACGTGAACAGCCTAGCCAGGGCTTTGATAAGAACTGATGAAAGTTGAGCAGTGATGGCAGCTAGACGTGGCTGTTGAAGAGATCCGAAAAGCTCGTGGATGATTTTTTCCATCATCCTTTGACATGCAGTAACTTTTCCGTCAAGACGACGAAGGTAGGCCATCTTTGCCCTGTAATTGGCGAAGATCTGCTGGACATTGCAAATGCTCAACCCAGCATTGACAACTACAGCCAGAACTGTGGCTCTTCTCTCTCTCAGACCTTTCTTTCTCCAAGTAGTTTCGCAGATTGGACGTTAGCTAATGATTATCTGGAGCTCGCGCAAAACCAAGCTGGCGTTGTAGCTCAGAAGTCTTCGAAAAGAAACATTCCTTCGCAACTCATAGACACTCTGCTTCCCTAGCTTTATCGTGAATATATTTGATGCCGCTTAGATTCATCTGTGTTTTTGATAACGTAACCTTCACAGAAACCAAGAAAGATGAAAGATAAGCAAAGTAATCCCAGTTCATGACAGTTTAGGGTCTCTTTTAATACTTTCTGCAGCCAGTGTTGACGCTGAAATCACGGACGATGACCTTGAAGAAGGTGGGTTCTTTGCCCGCCTAGGCCAACCAAGTCTTCCATCCCTCCGAAGTCGGTAAATTGGTACCAGGCTCGTCTGGGAGGATAAAAGCACTGGCTTACACATTGGTTGACCACCGCAAGTCATTGTATAGGCGACATACGCATTCATTACGCCACTACGATTCTGAATGGAAGTCGAGTGCGGGGGCGCATCCCTCAGACGGGGTTGATTTACGCCAAAAACTCGAAATTTAACTTTTAATAAACACTTTCAGCTAGTCTTCTCCGTATTGTAATTGGCGAAGATTGTCAGGGCTGGGGTTGAGCCACATCATCAAACAGTCGACCCGAGTTATCAAGCTTTCGTACGACTCGATGTCTACGGCCATGTGCGTATTGGCGAGGACACCCAAATAGAGGCACCACAGAAGTTATTAATTGACTTAGAAAAAGGAGTTCGTCTTCTTTATCAACTATCTTCTCTGGGTGGTTGGTGGGCGACATAGGTGGCGGAGAGAGAAATGAATCGCTGGTCAAAAGTGACCGGTACCTTTCCACAGATGCAAATGTTATCAGGAAGTTGGTCCCTTGTTTCTGCTGTGTTAATTTGATTCACCCTTTCTGTATCCTCGCGAATTTACCTAGGAACGGACGAATGAAGACTATGCGAGTCGACTTGTATGCTGCACATCGGCTCAGTCAGAAGGCTAAGAAGTTACTGGAAGGCGATTTGGTCTCCAATCAATAAGTCCGGGCACATGGCCGCCCGGTCCATCCCTATTCGGCTTCCGCTGTGCAACGCGGTTGCGCTCGCACCTTCGCACCCTTGCACAGTCTTTCCACATTCGTCATTCATTACGACCGGCTGGCTGTCCGCAGCTAGACGGTAAGCCATAATGCGATGAAATTGCCAAGGAGGAAGGGAGACGTCTCCCTCTGAGCCCCCGGGTGAAAAAGCGCAGCGATAGTCTAGCCGGTTGATCCCTAACCGATCCTATAGAAAGAAGGCGATACCAATATTGACGGAAGAAGGAAGAGTAGCCGTGGGTCATGAAAGCTCTTCTAGAAGCTGCAAAAAAACACCGATTTTAGGAGGGCAGCCTGGAAAAGAACAATATGTGAGTAGCGTGACTTTCACCATTACTGCGTCACTATTTGTGCATGTGTATTTGTGCGTATATTCTCGTATATGAATGCATATATATCCTTTTTTTATTCATATTATGACTTATACTGTATTTTGTGATTACTTATTTTTTGGCATAATATGACATAAGGTCAAATGAGATCGTTGTTGCAGCGTAAGGAACCAGTACTACTTTTGTATGTTTCAGTGAAAGATTGAGCCTGGGCAAGAGCAAGAGTCTACTCGGCCTACGCGTGCTGAACGCCGTTTATGAAATGAAGGAAGCTGTTTCTTGGAATCTGCGACAGCAAAAATGTAAAGTTTTAGGTGTCCTTGTTCACTCGCGCTTCACTATGACGTCGACTAATGCAAAAGTTTGACAAGCTGAATCGTGGCTTCACGACTGACAAGATGTATACTCTAACAATCCGGCTCTCATAATCTCCCTTGTCAATGCACCAACATTGAGGCGGAGAGCTAGTAGCTTCTCATGTGGAACTAAAAGTTTTCTAAAGAGGACAGTCTTTTGTGGTTTTTTGTCTAAGTGGGTGGAGAGAGTGTTGCAAAATTTAAAGTTTGATGGATATTTCATTGTCGTCACACCCGCCAGAATGCTGCCTCTTCATTGACAATAATCCCTCGACCTCTTCGCAACGAAGTCAGGAGGACAAATAGTTTACAGGAATTCTAGTGAAAACTCTTCGGAAACCACAGCCGAAATGCCAGCGTGGAAATCAGTAGTTGCAGGCCATGACTAATCAACTACCGTACTTGCGAAGTTTTGCATATAATCGATAAGGGAAAACCTGAAAGGGACGACACGCAGCAGTCCTGGTTTTAATCGCCAAGATTGAGCCTAGATCGAATTTTACTCAGCTGCTCGACCTTTCTCTGGCGATACAGCTGTCTACAGCGAATATATATACAGTACTCGCCGTAAGAACTCAAAAATTTACGATAATATCGCTCGCGTCTTTTTCGTCTTTTCTTTATAAATCGCTTTAAAATGAACTAATCGAAGAAAAAAAATACCGTTGAATTCAGCTCATTGAGCTCTACAAGATGATACCCTGAAATGTTGAAAATGCTTGATTTTGGATTGCGCCATGCACTTGGGCTCCATCCGAAAAGTGATTGCATGCACATGGGATGCACGCTTTAGTGCTTGTAGGGGCTCATTGGCCCCTAAAGATGATCTGTTCAGAATTTGCTTTGGATTGCGCTACGTACTCGACTTTACTCAGTACAATGTGGAAATGATTGTTGGTTTTGCTCAGTCTCCATCGTTCCTTTTTTGAGTTGGAGGCTGTAGATGACCGCATCTACGGACCCTGCACTCAACACTCCTCTGTACAGGTTCCATTGAGAAAATGACATCAATTTATGGCAAAATAACGGAGTCGATTTTTTTGGCATTTTCCCATTTTTGAGGAATTTTTCTGCAGAATCTGAGGAGATGGTGTTGGGGCACTCCGCTGTCGTAGACATCTCTTTATTGTCTGCAAGTCTATAATGGCAAATCCCCATCACAAATCAAAATCTTTCCCTTGGTTTGGCCCCAAACTTCGAACTTCGTCAAGCCCAATTCATAAAACAATGTTTGTCCCCTTCCCGTTCATCTTTTTGCGACTGCGTTAAACAATGTTAGATTCCCGTGAAAAATCCTATCGAATGATATATAGGTAGACTCGTGACGAAAACCTCCTTCCACAACCACTTTCTGCAGTAAGCCTGTCTCTGAGCGGTTTCCAGGGCGTGTTTTGATACGCATGCGGCCGAGTACTGTAGTGGCGGGGATTTGAAATCTTTCAAATAATAATTATTTGATTGGGTGATTAGATCTGCTGGTGGCGGGGTACTGAAGTGACGAGAAGGGGGTTGGATCGACTAGTGATTACTTTAGGGGGGGGGGTGGTAAAATCTGCAGGGGATGGGTCTGTAGTGGCGGGAAAGTTGGGCAGTTTGAATAGGAGTTCTGAGACGGTCTGAAGGAGCGGTATCCATCGTTCATTTATAATGTGGAGGCTGTAGATAAGTGCATCTACGGTCTCTGCGCTCAACACTTACAGGTTGCATTAAGAATATGACATCGATTTACGGCAAAAT